>JAQFVV010001980.1:0-39054 GCA_028023455.1 Epiperipatus broadwayi | reverse complement strand
AATGCAGTGTCTTTACTGAATATAATGTAATTTAGAAGGGATTTGAATTCAAGCTGTCAAGCTCTCTACAGCTATCCATTTCATCTTATACAATCAATCCACATGATCATATACAACTAAAAAAGCTAAATGATCTCCAATATACATATTTCATGCTGAAAGAACACTCATGGTTCAGCACAAAATGTGAATCTTGTGTATCAGTTGTATGATATGGAGTAGATATATGTAGGGGCTTGAAAGTCTAAAGTTCAATTCCCTTCTAAATTAAAGTAATTATAATAAAATAGAAAAATGGATCAGTCATGATATGTTTAAAATGTAATGCTTTTTCAATATAAAACTTATTCCAGATGAAGATATCCTCCTTTATATACATGAATTTCTAATTTGATTTAAGAAGGAACAATGTTAAGACATTAGGTCTGACTGCTATTTATTATCAGATAACGCATATCTAGAGAACGAATAAAGAAGAAGTGCATATAAAGGTTATTTATATATGTTTAAAATTATCCTTTGTTAGATAAATATTCATTGGCTTAATAAATACATAATGCAGCCTGAATACAAAGAGAACTCTTTTAACCACAATATATAATCTACTATCCTACATACAAATAATAATAAAATCATGAAATTGAAGTGTGATTATTCCAAGTCTTAGAAGAAGTAAGGGCAGTAAGTTAGACACTTACCAACTATGATGTAATAATTCCCTATTCAATATATACTGAACAATAATAAAGTTATTTGTAAGAGAATGTGATCTGAACCAATTGATCAATTTGTTTCATAAAATAATAATGCCTGAGATCATACATCTTTTTCACATCTTTGAGTCATTTATGATTTACAGTCATTCACAAGGTGTTAAAAGCAGATAAAAACTAGTCCCTACCTTGCATGAGAATGATGTGAAAATTACCCTACAGAAATATTATTTATTAACTAGATAATCTCTAGTCTAAGGAATGTCTAATAAAAAAAAAATTATTAATAAACTTTCATCAAGTAGTTTGTGCCAATGTTGGAAGAGCAGTAAAATTTGACCCTTATCAACATTAAATTTAGTGATTCTCTACCTATATATATATATATATATATATATATATATATATATATATATATATATATATATATAATATATATATATATATATATATATATATATATATACTGAACAATAATATAAATATAATATAAATGTGATGTAACTAGGTGAGTGCTGGTTCAATGGAAATCCATACCTATTTTCACATGTCTTTGGTTATATACTTATGATTACACTATCCACAGTAAACTATTCATGAAATAAAATCACAATTATGCCTTTTTTATTTCAAGGCTCAAAAGGATATGCATGCCTATTGGAGATAGATATAGTTCATTTTGAGACACTGGCTACTAAATATAAATATAATTTAAGGTTGTATGAAATGACATAGAACCCTCCAGAGAGTATCATTAAAATATCACATCTGTAAACCAATGGAAAACCTCTCTATCCATGACAAGTAATTGAAATAAATCAATCAAACCTCAACACACTTTCACTTTCATGATTCTACAAAAACAGAACAGATAAATATAGTTTCATGATTTGGTTTTTTAAAAGCGTTAATCAATAAATAATCACAAATCCTATATATAATACCTTCCCGGCAAACCAGAAAGATGCAACATTGAGGCTGTTGTTTAATGATAAAGGAATGAATCAGTGTGCTAGAGAAAGAACTGGAAAATAATGTCAAAAAAGTCTTGCTATTAATGTACGATCTTCAGTATGGGCTCTATGATCCCAGAAAAGTATAATACATCATGCTCACCCTTGTTTCACTGACATAGAAAATATTGTATTATGTCTATGCAAAGAACATGTGAGACTCTATCTATGTCAAGCCTGAGAAACAAATCATGGATATATATACACTACATTAATTCTAAGTGATTTCATGAATAATTGACTATCCAGTTATTTTGAAATCCTTTTCTGATAAGTTTAAATAGCTTTTTCTTTTGTATGATGTATTTATTAAATCTGTCACAGTATATACTCTATGGAAATCTCACTCCAAAAGCATAATGAGAAATCTTAGAATCATAAAAAATTTATACTACTGAAAAATCCCAAACTATATTTTTGATGTTAAATATTGAAACAAAAGAAATTACCTTTATTATAATATAATCTACTTTTTAACAACAAAAGTTATATAACAACATTATATTTATCTCTTAGAATTCTATTCTTAATACAGGAACATACTTGGATCTCAGATACAGTTCTCTTACTTAGAAATAAATGGCATACAACTAGTAAGTCACATCATTACCAATCATAAACCATCCAAAATTTTTATCTAGGTTAACTTTTGAAATTTATCACAAAGTAAATGATGTATCCATTTTAATTACAATTCCTTGTAAAATATATTATAAATACATGCATATGCTTATATTTTTAGATATTATTATAATAGTGTAACTAAGCAACATAATTTAGATGCCTTTAATGCTTATCCATTGTTTTACTATGTTTATTGAGATAGCAGTATGAATTTGTCTTTTTTTTTTTTACTTGCGCATTTGCACTCTAATTAATTTATATCACTAAAGATGCATTTTGTCATATTGCAGGCAATAAACTTTAATCTACAAAAACTAAGTTTTCTGTTTCAGCATGATCACTCATTAATTTTCCTCTCAGAAAAAAATTAATAAACTTATTATAAATCATCAAAAGATATAATTATTAAATCTGTTTACATAAAAAATATACTCCATATAACACTTTATATTAAATAATAGTTTCAAAGACATGAGTTAACAAACTTTATTATCTTTACCTTCTTTCTTATATAGAAGTATTTTACTTCATTGATTTATTTAATGTAAATAGTACTTTCTTCTTTTTCTGCTATTCTTTTGAAAAATCAAATGCAACTGGTTAAGTGATGATATTTTCTACCTTTAAAATAAATAATAATTTGCAATAATCAATCCTTTTTTACATAAGTTGTTTCAGAAAAGTTTAAGTTTCAGATGCTGGTCAGGGTTGAACCTATTTAAATTTTAATTATTTCATACTTACTTTAGCTTAATAGATATTGGCTAATTCTGTATACATTCAATGATTTCATAAAAAATATTGTGCCTTTTTTATTATCTTTTTAATTTAGACATAGCATTCTTATAATCAATAGTTTTCCAAAGTATTTATTTGCATGGTTAGCATTATTCCAAGTAAAATATTAATTTTTCATGGAACACTCACTTTCCAAATACATTACTAGAGGCAAGTTGAAAGCAGATTCTAAAGAACTATCTTTTAAACAAAGTTGCAAATATGTTTATCCAAGTTTATTTAAGATGGTTCTTTAAAATTCTGTTTGCAATTTGTCCTGGTAATATACTCAACATGATTGTTCTGAGAAGTATTTATATTCCTAAACATTACATATTTAATCAGCAGTAAAAATCATTTATGTTATTAAAATTATTAGTATTTAATACTTTTATGTGAACAAATATTATAACTTTGATTTTTTTTATGAAAAAATACCATATTTTATTAATGCAGACAGAAATTGTAATACATTGTTTAATTTACATTTATTATACTATTTTAAACAATATTTAAGTTTTATTTAATGTTCTTTGTGGATGTTTAATTGCTTCATATACAAACAATATACATAAACACAGATAATTATCTTCAAGCATTCTCTTTGCATCAACCATGCTTCATAGAATTATTAAAAGAAATTGTTATATTAATATTATTAATAAAGATTTTTATAAGTAAACGAAGAATATTGTTTTGTGTTTTTTTAGTATAAAATAATTTTTCTATGTTTAAAAATTGATAGTTTCTTAAATAAAGTAACATTGAACATATTCTTATGTTATATATATTAAATGTAAAATACAGTACCTGTTATAAAATATTAATATATATATATATATATATATATATATATATATATATATATATATATATATATATATATATATATATATATATATATATACAATTTTAATTGTAAATGCAATATTATAGTTTAAATTCTTTTGTAGCATTTTTGATTATGTGGTAATTCTTGTCAGCTTTAACTGAATTTCAATTTTTAAACTTCAATGTTACGTATATTTTCATAAGCTGTTCATGGCTGTATTAATAGGCAAGTTGTGGATACAGCCATACCCAACTTATGGAAATATACGTAACAATAAGTTTAAAAATTTGAAATTCAGTTAAAGCTGATGATGATTACCACGTGATCGAAAGCACAAAGAATTAAAAATAATATTGTATTTACCATTAAAATTATATTATCTATTGTAACTGGACAACATTATCCAATCTCTTTACATCTGTTGTAAACATTTTCTGATGAGCATATTGCAGAAAGGAACTATCGATTGGCATTCACGAATGCAGATGTTAGGCCACCTACAACAATATTTCCTGCTCATCAGAGCATGTAGCACCATCAGAGATTGGAAACATCTAGAAATTTATGTGTTTGGTTTCCCAAATGGTGCCACTAGAGTTTCATCTTACTACAACTTTACTTACCATTGTCTGGTTATGCCGAACATAGCTCAGGAGGCATGAAATTCTTGTGAACCAGTGCATAAATGGATGAATGATGCAAATGAAATTGACAAAAGATATTATTTATTTTGAAACAATAATTTTATTTAATAACAATATGATTTATAAAGTTCTTAAAGAAGAAGAAGGAAAAGTTTGCTGACAGTCTCTATACTGGCTGTCTTCATATCCATGTGCACATTATGGATGTTTTTCTGATTGTTCCTGAGTGGGAATTGTCCTTCTAGGTTTGAAGCTCCTTCATCTGCATAGATACATATCCATGTGTGTAGAAGTAATTAATTAATTTAGGTATCTTGAAGTATTTATTCTATCCAAGTATTTTGAAGTACTTATTTTAATCCCACTATCGAGAAATGTGTGTTTTAATCTAGGAATTTCAAGTATTTATTTTATATTATATATCATACAAGTGTGGGATTTATTTATCATATCCATACAGTTTGAAGTCATTATTTGAAAGAGATTTATTATTACTTAACATATTCAGTGGGGATTTGAACCATTTATTCATCATATCAATACATTTTGAAATCATTATTTGGAAGAGATTTATTATTAATTAATATTCAGTGTGGGTTTGAACTACTTATTCATCATATAAATACTGTTTGAAGTCATTATTTGAAAGAGAAATTATTACTGAATATATTCAGTATGGATTTGAACCACTTATTCACCATTTCAATACAGTTTGAAGTCATTATTTGAAAGAGATTTATTATTACTTAATATATTCAGTGTGAGTTGAACCACTTATTCATCATATCAATACATTTTGAAGTCATTATTTGAAAGAGATTTCATTATTATTCCTTAATTCACATATATAAACATTTTCTTAATTTATATATGTGTGGTTCCAGAGACAATTCATTCTATCAAAGTTTTTTTTTATAAAATAATAATTGTTATTCAGAATAAATCTTTTTTATTATTGGTAGCATTTTAATAAGCAATCAATCCAGAAAATGACATTTTATTAAATCATAGATTATCTTAATAAAAAACATCTTACAAAATATTTTTATTTCACCTATTACTCCACTGCATTCCATTTTTAAATATATTTCCTTTTTGTATTACTTACAATTAATCAATTTAAAAGCAACATTATATTATATTTTAACTTAAGAAATACAGTTTACAAAATATTTTTATGTATTATAAAACGCTATTAAAGATGTACAATTTCCCTACCTGAACCTACATCTGCTGGTGGTTCACTATAAATTTTCCAATCAATAAGGGGTGTTTTAAAAGCTAAACAAGTCAATGGTCAGTTCACAGGCCTTGATTTTATTTTACTTCATAAATGAACTGAGGGCAAAGAAGAGAGAAAGCTATTTTCGATTACCCAGACATTTGAAGATATAATATTTTAACCACTTGTTTTTTCATTTAATATTTTTCTAGTAACAGGTTTCTTGTTTTTATTATTCACTGTGCTCCAAGCTTTGTTGGGCTAGTAGTCATATAAAATGGATTTGTCTAAGACCAGTCTTGATGCTTTCTAACCATATGTCTGCTACAAAAAATCTCTTAAGCAATCTCTACTCCTTTATTTATCTCTTTATGCTTTTTTTATCTCTCAGTTTTGGGATCAATCTAACACCAATATTCTCAGAGGTCCATGTGTTTATTTTATTTCCTCATTGGCCATCTATTTTTGGCAGGAACAGATTTATTGACTCTTATGATGTTTTTGAAAAACATCTATTGATTTTTATGCCCATGGTAATCTTTTTTTTTTTACTAATTGTTAATTATAGCCTTCTTTTTGATAATATGTAAACATTAAACTTTTTGCAAAATACTACAACTTAACTGTACTTTTAATATTTTAAAATATTAATTTTTAAATTGCTGTCATCTTTTTATTTCTTTGTTTTAGCTTTTATTTTTGAAAACTATGTCAGCTTTTTTAATTTAATCTTGACAGTTTTAAATGGGGGGGAGGGGAGAACCTCAAATTATATATATGAAACAACCTGTCTGTTTCAATATATATATATATATTATAAGTAACCAGATTAATGGTGTATGTCACAATATTTAAAAAATAATAATAAAAAAGTTTGTTGATCTTGTTTAATTTTCATTTCAATTGATCTATGAATAAGAAAGGTCTTGAAAAATAATGTTAACTAGATAACCATGGCAACCTAATGCTTTAAAATAATATTGTTTATTGCTAATTCTAGTATCAAATTATAAAGCTGTTATAATCAATTTCAAAAGAAAATATAAACAAGTAAATAAACAAATAGATTTTGGAAATGATTAAGTGAATTATAATGGCTTACTTGGATAAAATCAACATTGTTATTAAGTATTACACATTTCAATTTCTGTTATTATAATCACCATAGCAACATCTATTTATAAAATTAAATGTTTTATGTTTCATATACATTTGTTCATAATTTAGTTATAAAAAATTATTATTAAAAAATATATGTAAAAGTATTTGTATTCAGTAGAATGTATTAAAATCATAATATAAATTCTTTATTTTGGTTTAAAATGAAAAATAATATTGAACTTGCAAAACAGGATTTTATTTTCACTGTATCCAATTATTTTGAAATCTCCAATTCACTTTACTAATTGGAGGCAAATTTTTTTGAACAATTCTACATCATTGAGTGAGATTTGAGCAATTTTCAACAGTCATTGTGAAAACTGTAATGTCATCAAGGGTATCTTATAAATAAAATGGAGATGCTGTAATTTGAGTTCTTATAATTTTATCATCGCCTAGAATGGACATATTTAGATCTGTCTCTAAAAAATTATTAAATTTTATTGTTTAAGTAATTAATTTATAAAACTATGGAAGAATAAAAATTCTAACTATTTTCTCATTCAATTGGGGGTAGCTGAAATGGCAGAATATGACATGAAGAAAAACCTGTCAAAATGTATATTATTACAGGATGGTCCTTGGTTAGAATCTAGAATTTCACTTATTTATTTGTGATGGATATAAACCTCATTGTATGTCTATGGATATCATATTTCACATCAAGGAATTTTACAAGATCAAACAATTCAACTTATGTGTGATATTAAGCAATTTAAACTTCACTTTCATAATCTGGAAAGAAAAGTTAGCATTTATTATTGTCTTGGCTATAACTAAATTTTGTCAGTGAAAAGAAAGTTTTCTTTAGGAACTATTACCAATGGAAAAGGAAAATAAAGTCAGTGATATATAATCTTGCATCAACTAAGTACCTATTGTTTTAAATGCTTGGATACATTTATATGTTTAAAAGAAAATATCAGAATTTAAATGCAAAAATAATTGGATTCAAATCTGTGAAAGTTATTATCCATACTTGTCTTTGCTACTTAAAAAAAAATGTCTCTACACATAAGGATCAGAAACCAGGAACCAAAAGCTCAATGGATTATTGAGTAAAAATGGATAGACTTTCACTTAGATGGTATGATTTTATGTATATGTATATTTATTTGTTGTTGCTATGTTAATATATATATATATATATATATATATATATATAAAGTTTACATTTGTTTATATTTCACTTTAAAATTTAGGATTGAAAGATATATATATATATATACAGTTTATTATAGAATTCACGTAATAAAAAGGTCAGAGGGATTCATTTTTGTTCTCATTATTTAAACTCTTACTGATGAACTAGGCTAATATGACCTGATATTTTCAGATATTTAGAATTTTAATATATATATATATATTTTGTTAATTCTAATATTTTCATGAATAAAAAAATATATTATTATTACTATTTACGGGATATTACATGTAGTGAAAAAGCTCAATGCTGATGTTTCAATATGATATCAAGTACCTTCCTCAGAGCATCCTCTTTCTCAAATCATAAGAATGCATGTGAGATTTAAAATTGTTTTTATCGTTTTCTTTCTCCTCATATTTAAATTCTATTGGTTGAGAAGTTTTAAAATTTATTTTCTCTTCCAATAGCTTCTTCCAAATGTTGTCAATCTTCTTTAATTTACACCTTTCATTTATGCTCTTGGGCCTTTTAAAAATCTCTATAGCTTCTCTTAGCAATCTCTAGTCATATTGTTCAATTTTTGCTGAAATATTTGTTTTTTCAAAATTGATATCATGATTTGTTAATTTTATATGAGAATTGGATTTTTCTCTGACTTCCAGAATGTGTTCTTCCTTTTTAATATTTATTCTATGATTAGTCTGTCCAATATATGTATGTGAACAGACCCTACATGGAATTTCATATATACCATGACACTCCAAAGCAATTTTATCTTTAGGAATTGGAAATATTTCACTAATTTTTTTATAAGTAGTGTAAACTGTGTGAATATTATTATTCTTTAAAATGTTACCAATTCTATCAGTTACTCCTTTTATCTATGGCAAAATTGTCTTAATTTCTGATGTATCAAAATCTTTTTATATGTGTAATCCCTATTAATAATGTTGTAATTAAAACCATTATGAAGAAGCATTTTATTAGTAGCAGAAAGGTCCCGGTGAAAATGGCTATCATCAGAAAGTCTCTTTGTTCTCTCCAATAATGTCTTTGCCACTGAAAATAGTTGTGCAGGATGGTGATGAGAAGAAAAATGCAGGAACCTCCCAGTGTGTGTTGGGTTTTTATATATACCATGGGATAAAGAACCATCTTCCCTTCTTTCAATCAAAACATCTAAAAAAGGTAATTGATTATTATTTTCTATTTCCATAGTAAATTTAATATTGTTGTGAAAAGAGTTTAAAAAATTAAAAAAGTCATCAAGAGCATGCTTACCATGAGGTATGTTGATTTGGCCTCATGGTAAGCATGGTTGTGATGACTTTTTTAATTTTTTAAACTCTTTTCACAACAATATTAAATTTACTATGGAAATAGAAAATAATAATCAATTACCTTTTTTAGATGTTTTGATTGAAAGAAGGGAAGATGGTTCTTTATCCCATGGTATATATAAAAACCCAACACACACTGGGAGGCTCCTGCATTTTTCTTCTCATCACCATCCTGCACAACTATTTTCAGTGGCAAAGACATTATTGGAGAGAACAAAGAGACTTTCTGATGATAGCCATTTTCACCGGGACCTTTCTGCTACTAATAAAATGCTTCTTCATAATGGTTTTAATTACAACATTATTAATAGGGATTACACATATAAAAAGAATAAAAAGATTTTGATACATCAGAAATTAAGACAATTTTACCATATATAAAAGGAGTAACTGATAGAATTGGTAACATTTTAAAGAATAATAATATTCACACAGTTTACACTACTTATAAAAAAAAAATAGTGAAATATTTCCAATTCCTAAAGATAAAATTGCTTTGGAGTGTCATGGTATATATGAAATTCCATGTAGGGTCTGTTCACATACATATATTGGACAGACTAATCATAGAATAAATATTAAAAAGGAAGAACACATTCTGGCAGTCAGAGAAAAATCCAATTCATCAGCTATTTATTCTCATATAAAATTAACAAATCATGATATCAATTTTGAAAAAACAAATATTTTAGCAAAAATTGAACAATATGACCAGAGATTGCTAAGAGAAGCTATAGAGATTTTTAAAAGGCCCAAGAGCATAAATGAAAGGTGTGAATTAAAGAAGATTAACAACATTTGGAAGAAGCTATTGAAAGAGAAAATAAATTTTAAAACTTCTCAACCAATAGAATTTAAATATGAGGAGAAAGAAAATGATAAAAACAATTTTAAATCTCAAAGCATTCTTATGATTTGAGAAAGAGGATGCTCTGAGGAAGGTACTTGGTATTGTACTAAAACATCAGCATTTAGGTTTTTCACTACACGGAATATACTGCAAATAGTAAATAGTAATAATATATATATATATATATATATATATATATGCCAGATTTAACTTGGGGATATTTGGATAGAGAAGGATTTGAATACAATGGATTTTATGTTAGATCAATTACTTAGAAATTACATTAATGAATAAATAGAGATCATTTCTATTTGATTGCATTTTTATCATTGTATATTCTCTTTGAAGTCTCAGGAGGATATTTCAAATTTCTTTTTCACTTTATATATATAGTATTATTGTTCCACAACACACATGAGTTTCGGATACATATATTATTATTTTTATTGATTCTATACAGTAATAGACTAGCAATTACTTATATATTAAAGAAACCTAGGATTATATATATATTTAACTGGTTATGATTTTAATCTATTACATACATCATTAGTTATTATTCTTTCATATATATATATATATATATATATATATATATATATATATATATATATATATATATATATATATATATATATATATTATAAAATTTTAATTATTGACTAATAAATTTAGAGTTTATTTACAAATTTGGAATATGTTTGATTTTTTTTTTTTTTTGAATGTGCAAGATAATTTTTGTACTTGAAATTTGATCCAAGATCAAACCCATCTTGGTAAATGAAATAGCATTAGATATATGTATATTTTATACATCATTATAAAATCTGATTAGGTATAAATTTTATATTTATTACTGCATTTAAATATTTGTTTACTTATCTAAATCAATAGTACTGTTAGAAATAATTTCATTAGTTTGGAGTTGATTACTTATTTGCTTATCTTGTCCAGTTACAAAAATCTTAATAGATTGTGGTCTGTCATTAGTCAGAATGATCTGTCTTAATTACTTTTAAACTTCTCTGAAGTGGAGATCAAAATTTTATTAACTAGTATAACTGAATATCTTTGGCTTGGATAACTGCCAATTATCATCATATATAGTTTAATTGTTTTAACCTTTCAATGGACAATTAATTTTATTGGCTGAGTGAGGTAAAACTCTAAAATTTAATTGGTCAATTCACAAACTAAACTGTAAAAATATATTCATCTTTTAATATTATTTCATTTTAGTTTCATTTGTAAAAAGTATATTAATAATTTGTCAGGTTATGAAAGTGAACGAAAGTTTTTTCAAAAATAAATTTTTATTTATAATTATAAAAATATTCAATAGCGGCAAATCTAAAATGAATGTTAGTAACCAACTAAAAAGTCTTGCTGACATCAGTGATTTCTTTCTCAATTTTACGTTATGGATAAGTAAATAATTTTTACTAAAATCTTAACTATTTTTCTATAATAATTTTATTTTTAGCATATTTTTATCAAAATAATTTATAATATGTCAAAAAATACTTTTAAAATGGTCTAAAACATTTGTTTATCACTTTTGAAATGAAAGAAAAGAAATTGTAACGGTGGAAGTTATTGACAAGCGAATTTTTTTGTCCTCAATAGTTGAGAGCCAATCAACACTTAGAATGGACTGCCTCCTCCCTTTGTTAGACCTTCAGTGTCAGTTTTATTGATTTTCTACTTGTAAAATAATTCAAGAGAGGGCAGCATCTTACAGAACTTTTATAACTTTTCAAATGATGGTAAAATCTTTACCATAGGATTAGAAATGACAGAATTCAAGTGACTTGAAGTGGCTATGAGTCTGCTCATAAAACTCCTTAAAAAAAGGTTAAAATCCATTTTATAATCAATTGATTGGCGATTTAAGTAAATGAATAACATCATTGATTGTAAGTCAGTAAATATCCAATGGAAACCTATGGTATATTTTATATAATGTGAATGGGTACTGTAAAAATGTGAAATTATCTAATAGAACTTATTTATAATAAATTATTGTGGAGTGTTTCATTTCAGAATATAACTGAAGCAATAATTGCATGTCAATCTAATGTAGGGTTCAAATAAAATGTTGATATTATATTTAACATTTTACTAAAATAGATATAAAACTCAGTAATGGTTTATTTTAATTAAACATTATAAATATTGTGTAGTTTAGAAAACATTCTTAAAATGTAACTATAATTACTTAGAAACTAGTTGATTTAAATAGAACGTCATTAAATATTAAAGTAAATTTTGCATTACTATAAATAATATTAGATTGGTGGAATATGTTGAAATTTGGTTGTTTATTGATTCAAATTTAGTTTTATTCAATTATCAGTCAAATAGATATCTTAATTATACATCACTGTTTAGGGCAATGATATATAGTTTCACTGCTTATTGCAACTTGAGCTGATGATCTTGTTTGCTTTATTTTATTTTAAATACTATCTGGGCAAATTAAATTTTAATAGAGATTGTTAGTATTTTATGAGAGTGTAGTGAAAAACCTAAACAATTATATTGGGAAATATTGTTATTGCCTAGTGTGATCAATAACTGTGTTAGATAATTTTACACAGGTTATAACAGAGTTACTATTTGTTAATGCATGTTTTGCTCTGTGATAAATAATATAAATCTTAAGGGCATTTTTTTATGACAAATGTTGACTGAAAAAATGTAGAGATGTAGTAAGAAATAAAATCCATTATTATTGTGACAAAGTAGCTACCTAGTGCTAGCCAATGATCATGTACAAGTGGCAATTATTATAAAATGCAAATCAATGTTAGGGCTTTTATAAAATGACATTCCATGTTTAGGCTAGATCTATATTATTATGAATGACATCTCAATTCTGAGACATAATAAAAAATTTTATATTATCATCCCATATTATAATCAATAGTTCATTACAAAATGGTGACCAATGACTGGGCTATGTTCTATTCAAATTAGATTGATCATTTTCCCAGCATCATTATTTTTATCACATTACTATATATATATATAAACTAGCCTACTCATGAACAGACATCTCCATATTTCAAATAAAAAAATAAAAAATAAATAAAAATTTACTTGATTCAAGCATCATTGCCTTTACTTTCATGATGTAATTTTAGCTGTCACATTTAATCTTTTGTAAGCCTCTCTTCTCTACTACGGATGAATAAATGAATGATAAAAATTGCATCTGATCTTATTCACACTTTATTTAATATCATCTTATTTCAATATAAAGGTAAGTACAATAATTGGACTTTAAAGAAATATGTTTTTATTTAAAAGTATTACTACATCACTATTGTAATGGTCAAAATAACTGAAGGATGATTAACAAAATTTTAGTTTAATTAATCAGCAAATAAATCTATTAATGTAACAAAATATTTATATGCTTTAAAAGTATATTAGGGTGGAAATGTATATTAATGGTATCTCAGAAGTTATAAAAGATAAATGTGTGTGATATTTAGAAGAGTAAATAAATCTAAGAATAATTATATTGTTAATGGATTCTCTCAATTTTTTTTAAAGAATACATAATTCAGATTTAATGTTATCTCATGGTTTTAATAAAATATTAAAAATTATGATAAACTTCAATCGATATAACTAGGTAACAAAGAATGTTTTATTGCACCCAAACTATATCTTATAATAACTAAGCCCCAATAATTAAAATATAAATGCTAATAATAGTGACTAATATTAATAGCATTACCTTCTAGTAAATCTATTTACTATCAATAATTATGTGCTTATAACACTCGTTTGTCCATAGACTACTAATTAGATTATGATTGTGAAAGTATAAAATATCAAAGCCAAAATAATTTAATAAATATATTTTATTTACAAATAAATAACAATATTAATTGAAAGTTATTAATAAAATATAAAAAACAACAACAGATATTTTGTTGGACTTGGTATATAAAATTTTAATATTTAATGTAACTGTATTTACTATAATGTGTAAGAGTAATATACTTGTGGTTAGACAAGTCATATATTAAAGAAAGGTTGTTTACCATGGTATCAAAACAAGCTTTAAATAATGATTATTTAATATATATTATCTTTTATTTGATTTTTATTCATCCTTTATGTCATCAGTCTTTTAAAACATGTGTGCTTATATCATACAAAACAATATAGCATTTCACAGTAGTTTAATAAATATATTTATCCTATATTTGCTGATTGGGTATAGATATACATGGCATTACAAAATATAAAATTATTAGGAGCATAATTATCTCTACTGAGTATCTATAAAATACAATACTATTATGAGTTTGCACATGTGGCATTAAATACAAGTCATTAAGAGTATAAGTTTCTCTACTGAATGACTATATTACATAAAAGATGAGGAACTCATTGCTATGTATTCTAAAATAATCTCTATACAATTTCAAATATTCAAGTATACATATAATAATAAGGCATAAATGTAAACAGCATTATTTTAATGCTTTCAAAATAACATAGGTTAATAAAAAGCTTAACTCTTTTAAACTATACATTAAAACATATAACAATACCTCAATGCAATACAGACTGGAATTATTATCATAAAAATAAAAAAAAACAAGGCACTATTTAAAATAAATTATTATAAATATTAATTTGATTATAATTTTTAAAAATACCCACTCTAAAACAAATAAGCACACACACAAATAATGTAATAATATTAAATATAATTATATACTTCAACTGTAAAAGTCCATGTTATGATTTTCCATCTTTTCAATAGTTGTCATTATGAGGATTTAACTTTATAAATAACAATAGAATAAATTATAAGAAAATACAATAAATAAATCCCAGAAATTAAAGTTCTTTAACAATTCTTTATTTTCCATGAAGATAAAATTCCGATGTTTTTATTTATTCAAAGATTTATCATGATGAAAATATTGTTACAATTCTTTGGCACTTCTGTACATGAAATTCAAAGAATAAGGTAATCAATTTTATTTCAAAATAAATCATATATGCATTGCAATAATTTATCTTTTTAAAAATAAATCCATTAGTAGTTGGTGCAATATGTAATATCCGAACTAAGTTGTTTTCTCCCATTTAGTAAGTATATTATAATATAAAATTGGCAGCATTCCTTAAAGCAATTTTGACATTAAAAAAGCCATTTTCATACCATTAATTTGGAATAAATTTATCCTTAAAATTTATATCCAATGAACACAATAGATTATTCGCAGGAAATTGTTTTCTACTTTCAGTAAATAACTTTTTATAATAAACAGTATCCTTTAAATAATTTATCAGATTTACAATTTTTTTTTAAAAAAATTTCAATTCCAATAATTTATGCATTTTTAAATGTTTTGAAATTTTCACATGGTCTTTATTCATGCTGACAATTTTAGAAGATATATTTATTGAAAGGAGCAAATGATTTGTAAAAATCTCTAGCCCTGAATGTTCAAAACAACCATGAATCAATATGGTTATTTTAAATAACTGTACAGTTAAGTTTCAGTAAGCAAATAAATAAATTAATTTAGTCTTGCACCTTTGTTTATAGGTTTTTACTGATATCACCAATTAGATCATCATCACATAGACACATAAATAAAGAGTTATAATTCCCCTCAAACATTAAACTTTTTATTTTTAAAGTCAGGTTTTCATGGTTTAGATGGACACACATAATTTTGCACAAAGGAAAGCAATGTTCCTTGCAATAAAATTATTTTTAAACCTACAGATAATATTAACAACAATAAAAAAAATTACATATTTCAACAATATTTAGATTATAAATATTAAAATAAATCATCTTTACTTTGTCTATTTATTTATTTGTTCTTACAATAATTAATATTTTATTTTAAAAATTAAAATAATGACTTTATATTAAAATTTAAAACAGTATTCTTTTAAATGTGGTAATATGTTGGCTTATTTCCATCACCTATCATTAAATGTTGAATGTTTAAAAAATTAACTTTATTTAAACTTTTAAAATACAAAAATCTGTTACTAATAACACACAAGTAGACAACACAGATTAGTAGATAACACAACATTTCAATTGGTATTATTCTTTATTCTTTTTCAGGTGTTGTGGGCCTGGCCACTGACAATATTATTATAAGAGTCAAACTCACATCTTCATATTCTTGAATATCAAATTTTGAGGCAACACTATAATCAATTAAGTTATTCTGTTAAAATCAAGAGTCAGTAAAAATTTCATGGTCTTATCTATGCTGAAGACTGATTCAAATTCTTCTGATTCCTCTAACTTTTTAAATACTTTTTTCTATGAGCCAGGTTAACTAGAGTCTTTTAGACATTATGTATCACATCACTAGGTTGACTTAAGGGATTATTTGTGAGCATCTTTAAATTTTTTTGCTTTGCACATTTTCAACTCTATGCAATATTGTGCTGTTTTCCCAATCCAACATATGTACATTAGTACATACATGGTCTGCTATTGTAGACACATTGTTTATTTTTGTTTTTTTTTAACCATTAGTCTGTATTTTTTTAATCAATGTCCAACAGGATGTTGGTCTCACAAGTATACTTCCTTCCACATTCATGAGATATTTCACAGATTTAGTTTTTGTTTTTCAGCATTTCAAATGTAGGCTTTGTAAAAGTAGCATTACTTAAAATATAATACTATTTTAAAAAGCTGTTTTAATCTTATATTAATTGCAGATTTTTTTATTTTGTCCACCACTCCTGGTATATATAGATACATTACAGTAACAATAATTGTTTTATGGCTCTTTTTGTTGTCTATTAAAGGTTTTCTTGATAAAAGTTGATGGATAACCATTTTTCATGAGAGTTTGTTTTAAGTAGATCTTTTCAGTAGTCACTAACCAATCATTCATAAAGTTTTTTAGAAATAATAGAGTGTAGTTTACCAATATATGATTTAGTAGCAGGCTTGACTCAGATATATCTCTCATTCTGTTTGCATAAATATAATGCAAGATATTCTAAGTGAGTAAAATAAGGTGAGCAACACCTACTACACTTTTCTCAGATCTTAGTGTCCATATTGATATTGCATGTAAATGATCATTCTTTTCTACTATTGTTATTTTTAATTCTCTTGCAAACTGATTTTATGTATTATTATATAATTAATTAATAACATCAATGTGATATCTTGTTGATTTGGCTATAGAAATTGTGATTTTTAGTAACTGATGTTTCATAAAACAAATTATAAGACTACATTTGTCTAATCTCTTTTGTAGAATAGCTGACTCTTTTAATTTCTTATTAATCAATTTATCCACTATTAAATTAATTGCAATAATATGCATATATTTTGTACATACTTTTAAACTGGCAGAAAATTCCTGCAATATAAGACTCTAGCAAATTAATTAACTATTCATGAAATAATTATTGAAAAATTCAAGACTTATGATTTATAAACATAAATGTTTTAAAGTCTAAAATAAATTAATGAAATTTTTGAAATGCCTTTATTATAAGCATGGGATATTTTCTTAGACAATAAATAGATTAATTATGGTGTTTTTAGACAGCTAATGAATGTAACATAAACTCTATATTGATTCTTTCATTTATCTGGAACAAAATCACATGATCACCATTTATTACCAATCCTGTCTACTAGAATGGTAGTAGCTATGGTTATTGAAGAACCAAAGATACCAAAATGTATGGGTATTGGACTAAGTTCAGACCTATATGACTATATAAGCTAATGAGCTTGGATTGAAAATATTATTGTGTTTTCAATTTTAGTCTCATAGTTTTGTAGTTAAGTAGACATAAAAGGTGGATGCTAGAGGGTTGCATTAGATCCTAAGATCTAGATACAGTGCTCTCAGATCCAAGGCTCCTCACTGATGAAAGTCACAAGCTAGAAGTCTGGGGATATTGGATGAGTAGGCATTAGGTAGGGATTTTATGCACAAGCCTTCTGGCATCCATTGATTACTCTGGCTTGCACTGAGTGGCCTTATTGTATGGAGAGATTTACCTGCTTTAATAACAAAACAAGTCAAAAACATAATTGCTTCTATTTGTTTTCTGTTAAAGATTGACTAAAGTCTGAATATATTGAAATTACTTTCTGTAAAAACTTTTTTTTAAATTTCATTGTAATCTTTATTTTGTTTTCAGTTCACTTTCATTGAATAGCTTTTCTTATTAATTGTATTAAAGACTTTAATATTCATGGCAAAATAGCTTATAATAGAAATTACTAAGCCATAAAATGACTTTAACCTCATTCTATTATTGGGTTATAGAAACCTATTATCATGACAGTCTTATCAAAATGTGATTTATCTTTATCTATCTGCAACATGACCTAGGAATATCATATTTTACTTATAAAATGGATTTTATTTAAATTAATTCAAATATTTTTGGAAAACACACAGCAAAGGATAACTGTAATTGTGGAAAACATTTCTCTAAGTCTTTAAAAGCAATAATAACATCATTGATACACATACAAATTGTCTTGTTAATAATCAGAAAAAAATATTTGATCCAAGTATTTCAGTAATTCTTCTCCATTTTTTATCTTTTAAACATATATAAATAACTTTTTTTTTCATGTGTCAAAGCATCGGCCAGGAAGTGAGACTGGGACAACTGCTTGTAAGGCAGCTGTGCTGACCACTCGACTACCAATACTTGACTTTTATATGCACTATACTCTGAATATTCTAGATGTAATGCTGTCTGATAATAACTAGCAGCCAGAATTTAACCTTAACATTTGTTCTTTCTTAAACTAAATTAGAAATTCATGTATATAAAATGGGCTATTTCTATTTGGAATAGTTTACACATTAAAATGCTTTGCATTTAAACATATCCTTAATAATAACTAAATAATTTCTATTGTATTCTATCTTTATTAAAATTATTTTTCCATCCCCTTTGAAGCTGATATAAGAAATATGGTCATTTATCATTTTACTTCAGTCAATAAATCTCTAAATCAGCCCAAGAGATTGTGGTATTTGTGTAATATATTAATGACATGATTTGCTTTTCATTGGGCATCAATTTGGATTTTTTTTCGTATTAATCTCTTTAGGGTTAGAAATTTGATGAATATGATTACTGGTTAGTGATACATAAATGTTAAGTGAAATAAAATCAGTCACTTTATTGCTGCATGAATTTATTGGTAATGTCATTATTTATATATACAAAATCAGTTCTTAAAATATTTTTGAATACTTATGAATTAACAAAAATACATAGAAGATTATTCAGGAATCCATTTAATAAGATTGTTCAGATTTGTTTAATGCCTATGTAGCTTTTTTATTGTTTGCTAATAAGATGCAGGGTAGATTTTAAAGATAAGGTCATGATTTCAGAGTTTCATTAATCATTTATAAATTATAAAAATTAATTAACTTGTGCAATCATTAAAACACCTTTAATTAAAATTTTAACTTTAAAATAGTCTGAGTACAAAATAAAATTATTTTCACAAGAAATGTTTATAATGGTGGTCAAAATATTAGCTACATTTAGTTTTTTGTTTCGTACAATAGTTATCAATTGCTGTACTTTAAGATTTTAATCTGAATTTAATATGCTTATTAAATTACTTTCTTTAGTTAACAGCAATATCATTTAACCTATGAATGCCATAGAAGAAACTATAAATAATCTTTCTTCTTTCATAGTTACTATTAAGTACGTTTAGATTTATATTCAAATATTTTATATATTCACTTCTCTTTTTGACTCAGCATTAATTTTTTATATTTTATTCATATCAAGCCTCTTGAGGAGTTTATCTATATCATAATACTTTAGTAGTCAGCTGCAATAGTCACATTTCGCTGTCGACACCAATTGTAACAGACAATTCTGATAATTTGGCTTTCAGACAAGAGAACTGAAATTAATCTTTTCAATTTTGTTATTAGCTAATTTTTTTAAAAAAATTATCTATAAGAGTCTTTTCTACCAGTTTTATATTTTTTAAACAATCTATAAAGACTCCAATCTGACATTTCTCACCATAGTATATTGGTAATCACTATAAATGAAGAGTTTAGAAAATAGGAAGTTCCACTAATCTTATGTGGCATGGATTGATGACTATATGTTATTGCTATTTTGTTTTAATCACCTAGTTTATTTACACAAAAAAATTTTCAAACTAATTAAGTGTTCAATGAGTTTTGCCTCCATATTAACATTTTTATGTGTCTAAATTTGTAATTGAATTTTTTATTACCTCTTTTTTAGTATCTTTGCATCTTCTTCTGAGTTCAATTTGGTTGTGGTGTCCGTGTCTTTCTCAAGTTCACTAATTATTAAATATGACAAAATTGGCATTGTTATTTGGGAAGGGGAAATCTTAAGAATCATTCACTTCTAAAGTTACTCTTTATTCTTTATTATCTGTATTTTTTCCAATTGAAAATAAAAATATAATTTTGATTGAAAATTTTAAAAAAATATTAAAGTTTTACATACTTGATTAAAACTGAAGTTGTAGAAATAATTGCCTTTGTTATGAGATCTTAGGAGATGTAATTAAAAACTCATATATAAGTTTAGACACCTCCCAAATCTTTCGGTTATTGAAATAATGTCACACTACATATTAGTAGTAGAAAAACATTGAAATAGTGCATTATAATTTAACATGTTAATATAATTAATTATTTATATAAATGTAATAAAAGTAAAACCATAGACCATGGTTAAATATTTTAATCAAATTCCCAATTATTATATTGTTCTTTATTTTCATTCTTTCCATTATTAACAAATGTCAATTCAATTCTAAAGCTCTCAAATAATTCTTATTTAAGATAAACTCTAATATTAACTGGAAAAAATGTGTGTGTTTGTTTTTTTCAGAGTACACATTAAAAATATATTTTATTACTTAATGTATGTAAATTTGAATTTAAATCTAGCTATTTCATATATATAAGTTTAGTAGGTCCATATTTAGATTAATTTGTCAGATTATAGTCTATATTTGGTATAATAATTTGTAATCATTAATTAATTATTTAATTTGTAATCATCTAAATATAATTTGAAGATATTATGCATTAATATATTTTATATTATAGTGTACAAGCTATTTTTCTAATGTGTCAATAGATTCTACATTTATACACAACATTTTTCTAGAATTTGTAGGATCCAGACATAATTTGTCTTTATTAAAAACATTTAACTAAAAGCAAAAAACCTTACTTCTCCATTTCATTCACCATTTCAACTTAATGGAAATCTATTACAATAAATGTATAAACTACAATTTCTTCAGGGACTGGTAACAATGATGCATTGATTATTCGATGCTAACAAGTAAAAAAGAAGTGTAATTCTTTTGAAAATTGGTGATGAGGGGATTTTACTTTTACTTATGTGTTAAAACTATGTTCATTGTTTAATTAAATGGTTATATATTTTATTTAATTCAAATTTACTTTATATTTTTTCAAATATATTTAATAATTAATAATAACATACAAGCTGGTATATAACACAATGTTTCAAGCGATGTTTTATTTTTTCTTTCTTCTTTGTGTAATGGAAGCATGACCAATAGCATGGAAATTAAACAAGTGGCCTTTAGTTTCGTGAATTTAAGGGGAACTCAAACCAACTAAACCATTCTGCCAAAGGCAATAATAAATAGAATTTCATTTTTATCTGTACAGATTCTTCTAATTTTTTTTCTTTTATTTCCAAACATTGTGAATGATCTAACTAGGCATTAGAAAATTATTTGCCATTATCATGTGAGCAGCTTCAAACTTTCATATACTGTGAAATCATTAGCATAATTAAAACTCAAAAAATGAAATTATAGTATCATTATGGAATTGAGCAAAATAAGTTTGTTCAGAAATCAGTGACTTGGAAAAAATAAAATTTCATATAAAATAAAATTTTATGAAGAATGATGACCAAATAGACAACACACAAAAAAGAAAAACTTAAAAAAAAATATTGACAGGAACTTAAAAGTGTTTTTTCATATCATGGATGTTAGACAAATTTTAAAAAATATGCAATCAGTACAATATCATAACAGCTTTCCAAAGCTATGATGCCCTACAAGAAATTCTAGCTTCTATAAAGTAAATTCCAGAATTTTAACAAAGAAAAACTGCATCTATGATCTTTCTTGTGAATATGAAAGGACATACATTGGTAAAAGTAGATACTCCTTCAAAAATTATTAAAGGAACATCTAAATATATGATAAGAAAAAAACTAACAGCTGTGTTTAAAATAATATATCATACATATCACTGTGAATATAAGTTGAATTAAAAAATATATAAAATTGTTGAATAATGAAGGGAAAAAATAAAAAAAATGTAAAGAAACTATTCACATGATTATGGCAAATAACCTCACAAGTCAATTTCATGTGATAATCCACAATGATTAGAAATTACTTATTAACTTTACCCTTTATAGGAAAAGATACACACAGTGAAGGTATATTGAATTTCTATTGACCATTGTCTTTGACAGAATTGATTGATTTGAAAATTGCTCTCACAAGTTTAATTCACTTCAATTTCTCTGCTAAATTGTCATTGGTCAGACCATCTGAAAAAGAAAGAAGAAAATTCCACCAATGTCTTATTATTATAAAGTATATGGAGAGCTATAAATAATATTTCTATAAGTATTTAATAATTTAACTAGAGAATGGAAACAGGCCAGCATATAATTATTTGTACATTTATTATATCAAAATTTATAGAGAAATACATGCAAAATTATTAATTATATTAATTATTTTAAAATTTCATATTCTATAAACTCTATTATATTTTAAATTAAACAATCTTTCTTGAATTCTTAGATAAGTTTGTTAATTTTAACTTAGATTAACAAGCAAAAACAATGTTCGTTATGTATATAAATAATAATACATTTTATATTTGTGATTTATTATAAAATTTAAGGCAAAATTTAGTACAGTATAACAATTTTTTAAAACATGAAAATTTGTGACTAATAAATACAAAATTTATTTACCAATAAATAAATAAAATATCGTGTACAGCGTTAAAAGTACAATCATTTTCAAAATCCTTTTTTTTTTTTTTTTAATATGCTGAAGTGGTTTCCATGTAAATTTTCTAGAAGAGTATTGTAATTTTAAAAATATGTTCAAAAATTGATATTGACAATTATATTTAATTTCTTTAATTTTTGCAAAATGATCATGAAGTTCCTAAAGTGTGGGACTGGGGACAAGTATTCGAAATGCCCACTGCTGTTCCTACAACAAACAGCTTTTAAAAAATTATGTACAATTTTTAATAAGAGATCAGCTAAAAATACATCAGGGATGATAGGATTACAATCTGGTTTATGCAGCTAGACTTATATGGATTGTCAATGAATTGGTCATATATATAAATATCTTTGCATACGCCTTGAATGTACGGTGCATATTTATTATACCGAAATCCCACATAAAACTTATTTTTATGGCTAAGAAAAAGAATAATTTTTATTTTTATTTTAATTATCATTGACTAAAACTCGGTACTTTCATAATATGCTGTGAAAATAATGCTTAATCACTTTGTTTTTATTGCATCTATATAAATAGTCGGTATAATTCAAAACCACTTTTTTTTTTTGACCACAATAACGTTGTTTAAAAAAAAAATTAATTAAAAAAAAAAACTAAACATTTTTTTTTAGTTTATTTTTTAAAAAATATTTCTGATAACACTTTCTGACTTTCAATTTTCGAATGTTTTTCTATATTATTATCATTACTAAAACAACAGATGATAAATGTATCATTTCTTCGGCGGGTGTTTCGTTTTAATTCAGCCAAAATGTAGATTTATTAACGTATAATCTGCTTTTTCGAAGCACTCCTGTAAAGTGAATTTTCTTTTTTATTGAAGAAAAAGATAAGCATTTAACTTTGTAAACTTGGAAATATGACGATTTCAAAGTGTTGGTAAATATTGTTATGGTATATATTGACTTATCTACTTTTTACTAAATAAATTAAATAATGTAATTTTGAAATTAGAAAATGACATTTATCTTCTTATATATATATGCAATATAAACATTATTTATCAACATTCAAATTGAATCTCTGGAGAAATGAATTCGTATCGGCGAATTGATTTCAATAGTATGATTCAAAACTTAATTCTTACTGCAATGGCCACTTAACATATTAGTATTGAGTTTCGTTGGCTCATCAGAGAAGTTTATTCAAGCGTATGATGAGTTCGAGAAATATAAAGATAATAAAATTAATCAGACAAGCTTTGATAATAGTCTGAATATTAATGTTTTAAACTTAATGCTGTAGAAAGAAAAAAAAGATCTTACCCGATTCTTAATTCAAGCAAAAAAAAAAAACTTCATTTATATATATATGCAGTATGATTAAATAATTCCAGAAGTTGAAGCGCGAATTAAACTTATGACAGTTTATCCATTAAATGTGTTTGTGTTGT
The DNA here is from genome assembly GCA_028023455.1 of Epiperipatus broadwayi. Classification (NCBI taxonomy): domain Eukaryota; kingdom Metazoa; phylum Onychophora; class Udeonychophora; order Euonychophora; family Peripatidae; genus Epiperipatus; species Epiperipatus broadwayi. The sequence continues at coordinate 14,203 of JAQFVV010001980.1, read as the reverse complement.
TTTCGGTTTTTCAAAAAAAAAAAAACCCCGACAACATCCTATATAACCAACCGATAAGTTCGACATTGACTGTGCAGAAGTGTAAAAGATATTCAATGGCAGTATTTTCAGCATTGATGATAGTAACGCTAATAGAACATGAACTTGTCTTTGAACATAATGACATTTTATGGCCCATAGAACGTTTAATTGCACAAAAAAAAAATTGATAAAATTAAGATCAGTTAATTAAAATATAAATAAACGTGATAAATATAAAACAGTTATTATTTTAACTTAATTTCTACATATATATATAAACAGTCAGACTGGGTAAAGTTTTATTCAATCTCGTTGATATTTAAAACAAGCTGGAGCTCTATTCTCTTACCATTTTCAATCCTGAAATTTCTACCATCAAATATCTTCTAAATTTGGCTATGGTCAATGCCAAACTTGAAAACAAATAGATTGACAAATCTATAATCATTCTCCCTGCTGACAGATATAAAGCCACAGTTGTAATTGATAAAACTAATTATGATAACAAAATAGAAGAGCTCCTCACAGTAGGTCAATACAAACAAGTGGTAAAAACATTGATACTGTGTACAGAAAATTATTACAAACCTTATTCAGAAAACAGCAAAATTCCTCATCATTATAGTCCAGTCAAAATCCATAATGATCTATTAAACCTACTATTAATTCTAGAAAATCAGCATGCCAAAATTTTGTCAAGATTTCTTCTCAAAGTTCTTAGTTCTTTGGCATACAAGACATAGTCTTTTGTTAGGAACTCAAAGTATTTTGCAGAATTAATCAAGAACATGAAAATTTAAAGAACTTACATATCGGTAAGTTTTGAAATGGAAAATTTATTCATAAAGATACCTGTGGTGGAGCACTAACTATTATAAGAACACAATTAAATGACAATAATAGATTACAAACCAAAATAACTTTTCTTATTGATAGTATAATGAACTATTAACATTTTGCATAATAACAACATATGCCTAATAGACATGAAATTCTTCCAACAAAATTAAGGGATGAATATGGGCTCATGAGTGTCACCTCTGATCACCAATTTTATTTGGAAACTTTGAAACTATAGTCACAAACACTATTTCATATGTACTTAAAGTTTTGCTTTGCTCTGTTGATGATATATTTGTTGTATGACCACATAGTAAAGCACTATTATAAAATATTCTGTATTCACATCAAAAACATATCCTCTATGATTAAATTCACAATAGAATCCAAGCAAAGACAAAAATTGGTATTATTAGACATTCTTATGATAAGGCTCCCTCATGACAAATACAGTTTACAATCCCCCCTCTCTCACACACAGGAAAATATTTAAATATATACATACAAATGTGCCAGAAACACATAATATCATAGCATACTATCATTATGTAACAGTGTAAAAGAAGTTTATTCAGAAACAAGTGACTTGGAAAAAAAAGATCTGCATAGAACAAGTTCTCCTAAAAAATGGTTATCCATCAACTGTCATTAAAAAAACCTTAACCAGAGAACAAAAAAAAAAATCTAAAGAAAAAAATAATTAATGGTATTGTAGTGTATCCATATATACCAGGAATCACAGATAAATTAAAGAGATAAATTAAAGAAAATCTATAATGAATATATCATTAGAACGGCTTTTCAAAGCCATACCACATTATGAGGAATTCTATCAGCCACAAAACCTAAACTTTAAATACAGAAAAACAAAAATTTTATCCATAGAATATCATTTGAATGTGAAAAAATATATATTGGTGAGATTGATTGAAAAATATAAAATATTGAATAGACATAAAAAAGTACAATTATAAAAATTGAAACAAGCTGCTCACTTGACGATAGTAAATAAATCAACCCAGAGTGATAATATGTAATGTTTGGAAATCACTAATTGACCTTGTTCTTAAGAAAAAATGGAGAAATCAGGAGGATCATCATAGATATGTATACAAAATCTTTACTGATGGTTGTATTTGGCAGAATATCTCATCTGGTTAAAGCAAAATTTAAAATTCAATATTCACATCTAAACATCCATATTTGATTTTCATGCTAGTTCTGTCAGTAGTCAGGTTAGCAACACTTGAAGAAGGAAGAAGTATAATATGACTCAAAATGTTGTGTGCCCTTACTAACAATTTAATGTATTTGGAAGTTTAAATAAAGTTCAAAATTTTTCTAAGACATTCAGTATTTAATATTAGATGATGAAAAAAATCCAACATATAATCAATATTAAAATACAATCATCACAAATCTTCAGTCAGACGTCTCCAATATTGATCTATGTTGTAGAATAATGCCTCATGAGAAAGTAATTGACAAGCTTGTTAATATAATTTGCTTTTGGATTAAAAAAAGATCTTTCAAAAACAAATCATAAAAAAATGTATGCATACCATACATATGTTTATTTTAAGTGGAACTTGCAAAAGTTGCTATAATGTTTATAAAGAATCTCTAGACAGTAAGCAAAAATAAAACAAAATTTCTGAGTGCTTGAAAATGACAGAAGATCACTCTTTCTAATTAAGTTTTAATTAAAATTATTAAAAGCATTCAGTATTAGAAAAGTCTTATAAAACAAAGGTTTTTATCAAATATATATAATAAATAAATGAGCTTTACAATATCTTAACTAATGTAATATCTTTATTTTTAAAGTGAAATTAACTTTTAATTCATTATTAAGTTACTTACTTTTTTTAAAAATGCAAGTTTGTCCTTTATAGATTATTGGGTTTCTTTTCTAATATGATACTTCAACAAGGTTCAGGCAGTAGGACATATCCACAAATAAATGTTTGATACAATTCTTATATATAATTAGCAATGTGATATCTGCTCATGCATGCGAATGATATATTGACATTAATTAATTATAAATAAACAACAAATATTATAAGATGGAATCTTCACTAAATAATATTTAAAAAATAAAATTTATAAATATAATAATCCCAATTGAAATCAACATTTGTTATTAAAATGTTCCCTCTCTCCCTTTTTGAATAATTCTGCTTTAAAATTACTATTATTATATAGAAAGTTGAAGCAGTGGGCAGAGAGGTTACATTTTTATTGATTACTCTTCAATTTTTTGAAAACGTCTAATACAACACATCTTTTATTACGGCTTTGGCAATAATCACAAACAAAATTAATAACCATATTATTGTTTTTGATCAATATCTTTGTTATTTATCTTTTTTAAATATATTTCATATCTTCTTATTTTTTGTTACTTTGAGTATAATCTTTCCAATCACATGCTTCAGCAAGTACAAGATAAAATTTTATAAAATCGAAAGACAGTCCACTTCTATTTTTCCCCACTATCTTTACAAATGCTATTATAATATTACTTTATTCTTTAGAATTTACTATTCAGTTTTCAAAAAAAAATCTTTATTTTTAGAATTTTTGCTTCTATTCTTTACTTACCAATTACTACTGTATTTTTTGACTTTCATTTTGAATTTTTTGTTGTTTCATTATTGTCAAACTTTTCTAATTTTTCTCTTTAATTATTTCACTTACTTTCATTTATATATGATTCATCATCACTTTCATATAAAATCTCAAAATAATTTCTGATGTCATACTTAAAAGCAATAGAGATATGATCCAGAGAATGTTGAGAAAGCTTGTAAAAAATTTCTGCTTCATTTGAAATTTTTACAGGAAATTCCTAATTTATTTTTCACTCTTTTTTATCATGTTAAAACTCAAACCTTTCACTAATGGATGTCAAAATATAATATTGTTTAATAGTAAGTCTTATTCATATTGTTCAATGGCATTTTGTATATCTATTTTTAATTTTGAAGTTTAGTTATAATTACTAGAAGCATATGTTATTTTAGCCTTTGTCAGAGTTTGATAAAACTTTTTCATTTTTTTTCCATTTGTTTGAGTTGTTAAATGGATATCCACAAGATATAATTCACATATTTATATCTAATAATAATTATTATTATATCCTTTTTATCAGTAAAAAACAGTTGCACTATTTTTTTTAATTATTTATAGACTGAATACAGTTTGCTCTTCTTATCACTGTCTAACTTATTTTAGTAAAATAAAATATTACTACATAAAGGAATTTATGTTAATAACATCAACTATTAATCTAAATGATTTTAGTGTAATGAAATAATCCAGAACAACATTTCTCAAAATAACATCACTTGATTTATTTGTCTTTTATAAAAAATTTTAAAATAATATATGAGAGTAAATTATGGTTACTTTATCCATGCAGCTTGAAATATGCTTTGCTCTATACACAACTATCAAATAATTGAAAAATTTTACTAGCAATAGTTAAGTTATTAAATTTATAGAAATTTATCATTCATTCTTTTGTATATTGTTTCTGTTTTTAATTTTACATTTTCCAATAAAGTGAAAATTAAATAATTTTACAATTTTTCAATGAGAAATAGTTAAAAAGTTATTACTCACCAGGTTTGCCAATTACTAGCTACTGAACGTTTTAACATTTTTTTTAATTCTGTTTATCGTCTAGTAAGAATATCTAAATACCCATTTATTGACTAGTAATTGGATTCTTAAATAAACTACATTGGCTAAGGATTATTTGCTTAAAAAAATAATCATAAGCCTGAAATTTGAATTTTATTCAGACTAGTTTAAAGATTCCAGTTGTAGGTATAGAGATGGACAGTAAAGAGATTTCTGTTCTTCATTTTTCCATTTTTTAAGTTACAAACGCTGGATATCAAAATTTATTAGTCAAGAAATTGCCTAAGGGTCTATAACTTAACAAACTGGAAAATCCTTAGCTGTCTCAAAAAAATATCAAGTTTTTTTCTTATATTTGAACCCTTGGTTATAATTAAAGCAAATGAATGCACTAATCACAACATATCATTTCATGATTAAAAATGTCAGTTATAATGTTGATTTTATCGGTGCTCAATGTTTGTGTGCACTATGTGCTTATCTTTCTGATTTTTTTTTTGGGCACTTAATCGTCGCACGCAGTTTGTGAATGGTAAAGTTGCGATTTATCGAGATCCAGGGATCACATCTCCAGCGCTGTCATTTCCGGTGCCCGAACTTCGAACTCTCGAGCAAGAATAATATACCACATCATTAAAAGAAATAGAACACTTTTTTTCCTGAAAAGTGTTGTTCAGATTCTATTTATATATTATTATAAAAGGATTTTTTAAAAAATTAATATATATAAATGTAGGTATGTGTGTTGTGATAAACAAACTAAATTCATTTTCCTAACAATTTACACAATTAATTCTCAAGTTTCAAAAGTGATAAAAAAACGGATTAGAAGGGCTTTATCCTGCACTAATAGATCTTTTGCTTCCTTTTCTAGTCACATGATATATAGAGAAAAACACTTTCCCAGTAGATTAAGGATTTCTTTCTATAACACCATTTTTTTATTTTTTATATTAAACATTTCAACATAACTTGCCAGCTTTTGCTGCTCATTCCTATAAGTTGATGTTCAATCTTGTCATTTATTAAACAACAAATCACTTGTTATGAATTAATTAAAAACTAATCCAAAAGATAAATTATGTTAGAATACAGAAATATGCCGGTAAACATTTAATCAAGATATAATGCTCACACTAAAGAATGAAAGCCTAGAGCAGAAAATAATCAACACTTCAGTTTTTCTCTGCTAGACACAGACAGTAGTAGTCTTTACGAAAGATTTTATTTTAGTGAATTAATATTTTATGAAATTTAACATTTTTTTTTTCTTGTAAATGTTAATTCAAAAGACATCTATAAAATATACGCGATGTACAAACACACATGTACCTATAATACTACACGCAGATATATGCATACACAGTATATATATTCGAAATGTTTATAGTGAAAACAATTAATTTCAACTGTTCAATGCTCTCTTCAATTGCCAAGTTTAAAATATTTTCTTCGCAAAAATGCAGAATTCAAACTTTTTTTGATATATGAAAGTTTTGCACATTAGGTAAATATTAAAAATTGTTTCATCAGTAATCCAGCATCCTTGATTTCTCAACTTTCTCAAATTAGTGATTTTTGCAGATTAAAAGAATCATATAGAAAAAATTCAACAAAACACTCTTTACACATCTGCATCTTCACAGTTTTAATTCATTCATAGAAATTTAAACAAATATTTAAATGTTAATAGCAATTATTAACAATAATTATTCATTTTAATATTTCAAGGATATATATTTACAATTTTTTTTTGTATACTATAGAACATTTACTTTTTTTTTCCATATGTCAATTGCGTTGATCGGGAAGCAAACCCGGGCCAGTTATTTGGAAGGCAGCTATGCTAACCACTAGCCCATAGTTTTAATGTACATTATTTTAAATTTTCACTTTTACTACTTCACATGACAAAAAAATATTGTAAACACCATTTGTCTGAAGGTTTGTAATGATGGTATATTATAAGATGTGATATGTTGGACTATTTCCATCATTTATGAATGAATGTTGAATGTATAGAAAATTTTAAACTTTATTTAAACTTTCCAAATACAAACAACTTGTTAGTAATAACACACAAATAGACAATACAGGTTAGTAATTACACAACGTTTCGAGTACTATTATTCTCCACTCTTCTTCAGGTGTTGCTGACCTATATGCACAGTGACAATATTCATTTAGAAGTTGAACTCGCACCTTTAGATTTTTGAATATCGAACTTAAGGCAAACGCTCTATCAACTGAGGCAAAATTTAAATAAAGTTTAAAATTTTCTATACATTCAACATTCATTCATAAATGATGGAAATAGTCAAACATATCACATCTTATTGTAAACACCAATTTGATTAAGCTTATACCACTATTTTCTTGATAAAACTTTTTATTTATTATTTTTTGCATTATAAAAACTAATGTATACATATCTTCAAATTTTCTTTACATTTCTACAATATTTTATTTGTCAATGGATCACTCCACACTGAAAAACAAAAACAACATAGTAAACATTATACAATAAAAAATATATATACATTAATATATATATATACCAGTGTCTAAATTTTTCTTAAAGTTATATGTATTTTCAAAAAATACCAATATTTAATTTAATTAACTTAACTTCGCCTATCTTTATTTTATATCCATTTTTGAAATGCTACATTAACTATATTTTATATACCACATTAAAAATTCTTTTATAACATTATTTTTAATTACTGAAAACACTGGATTTCCACCAACCAAGAGAACAAGCTGGATTTAAAAGTGGTTTTAGTATAGTAGATCATATCCAGGTATTGAGAGAAGTTATAGAAAGGACAAATGAATATGAGTTGATTTGTAGATGATGAAAAGGCATTTGATTCTATGAACATTTCTTCAGTGATTAAAGCATTGGATCATCAAGGTATAGATCCAGGATATTGTCATATTTTAAGGAATATTTATAAAAATGCAACAGCAACAATTAGATTACATAATGATAGTAGGAAAATCAACATTGAAAAGGGTGTAAGACAGGGTGACTCAATATTCCAAAACTTTTTATAGCAGTGCTGCAAGAAGGATTTTGTGGATTAAAATGGGAAGCTAAAGGAGTGAAAGTAAATGGAAATTATTTATGTCATTTAGATTTTGAAGATGATGTAGATGTTTTTGCAAATAATGCTTTAGAGTTACAGGAAATGTCACAGGGGTTATGAAAGTAGGAAAGTAGGACTAAAGATAAATGTTAAAAAGACTAAAGTAATGTTTAATAGATTTTCTCAAAATATGAAAATAAAGATGGATTATGATGAGTTAGAAGAAGTTAATAGTTACAAATACCTTGGTCAGATTATTAATACAGATGGAAACATAATGGATGAAATGAATCATAGAATTAAACTTGTTTGGAGTGCTTTTGGTAGAAATAACTTGATAGTAAAAGGAAATATGTCTATGTGTTTGAAAAGGAAAGTTTTTAATAAATGTGTTTTGCCAGTTCTTACTTATGGATCTGAGATGTGGACACTTAATAGAAGAGCAATACAGAGACTTCAGACCACTCAAAGAAGTATGGAGAGATGCATGTTGGGAGTAACAAGAAGAGATCAAAAACGCAATGTATGGGTAAGAGAACAAACAGGTGTTACTGACCTCATTGAAAAAATTAAAATACTGAAGTGAAGCTGAGCTGGACATATTGCTAGAAGGGATGATAATAGATGGACAATTGAAATTTTAAACTGGATTCTAAGAGATTGTAAAAGACCCAGAAAGAGACCACCTGTGAGGTGGATGGATGAAATAAGAAGGTGTGCAGGGGTGATGTGGAGAAGAGAAGCTAAAGATCAGAAAAGATGGATTGAACTTGGAAAGACCTTCATCCTGCAGTGGATTGATAATGGTTGATGATGATGATGACTACATTAAAAATTCTTTTATAACATTATTTTTAATTACTGAAGAAATTTTTTTAATTATATAATTAAACTGGTCTGAATAGATTTAGTGATAAATTATTTATTTAAATAGAAATTGTTCAATATTTAAAACTAATGTTTATAAAAGATTTTTTACTGTAGTAAATAGAATTAAGTATTATAGACAATGTAGTACTTCAAAAATAGATATAAAATGAAAATAAATAAAATCCATTTAATAAAACTTAATACTGTATTTAAAAAAAAACAACATATAATTTTTAAAAAAATGTAGATATTAGTGCATAAATATATTAATGTATATAATTTAATTATTTTATAATGTTATTTATTATACTGTGGGTTTTTTTTTTTTCAGTATAAAATGTTCCCTTGATGAAGACTTAGAATATGGTTGGAACATAAGAAAATTTGAAAATGTGTATATATTAGTTTTTATTTACTTTTAAACTTAAACATTAAAAGCCTAAAGCTAAACTAGTCAATAAAATAATCAAAATTGCTTTTAAACTTGTACATTTAATGATTAAATTATTTTTTATCCATTTTTGTAGCAGATTTATAGTAAATAACATTTACCTTTTATTTTCTCAAATCAATCAAATATAATAATTTATTTATGATTAAAGCAAAAATGTTTCTTCAATACTTATTGAATGAAAATAATGTTTGGCAATTAAGAAAATGTAGAAAACTCCCTCTAATTTTGTCTAGATTAAAAGAAGATTATGACTTACCAGATTATTAATGTTTAACCCATTAAAATGAGCAATGAATCTTTTGATGAATTTGATGAGAAAATAATTATCATAACCAAAAGCATATTTTAATATTTAAGAACTGCTATGTTAAAAAAATAAAAAATAAATATCATTAATTTTAATATATATTATAGCCTGTCTGCACTGACTCTCCACATATCCACTGTACAAATCGATCTTATCTTTAGCCTAGCTCAGATATCAAATTATAAATTATATAAAAAAACATCAATTTATGAGACTCAACAATTGATTATAAATATCTATTACATAATATCTAAGATAGATTTAAGAGACAATTACAATAGAATGATTTTAACATTGAGAAAGCATATAAAATATACCTCTCAATGGCATAGCTATTGTAAAAATCTTCCAACCATTATTTTTGTATACTTCTTAGGAAAATCTCCACAATAGACAATGACTGATATAATCTTTTATTGAAAATAATGTTTATTTTCTTTTACTTATCTAATCAATTATATAAAAAATAATGAAATCCAGTGTATTATAAAATACTTTATAATAAATATTCTTACCTTATGTATATCTCAAGATCATCAACTATTTTTTTTATAATAAAATAACAATTATTCCATTTAAAATAATTAAATAATAAGAGGGATTTTACTAATAATAACCACATTTAATATTACAAATACAATTTAGATCATTTTCTTAAGATTAGCATATCTTTTTTTCCCCCATATGTCAAAGCATCAGCCGGGAAGCGAACCCAAGACAACTGCTTGGAAGGCAGCTATGCTAGCAATTAGGCAACCAATGCTTGACAGATTAGCATATCTTTAACAACTCTGTTTTGTATAAAAATTTCTTTTTCTTATGATAAATATAAATAAGTGTCTTGAAATTAAGTCTCTCATAATATAATTTTTAATTTATTTAACAGACTTAAGCTTATTATCTTTTCTTTGTGAATTCTCCTCCATTTTATATTTCTTACTTTAATAAAACCTTGTAATGGCTAAGTAGAAGTCTTAGCCTGACTATATACTTTTATTTACCAATTAAAAAAAACATTTATTATCCTATTTGTTTGATTAAAATTAATGTTGCTTTATAAAATATTACAAATGTCCATCCTTAAATAATAATATTATATTTTTAATTTGAACAGTATAAGTTATTTTGATTGATAGCACTAATTGTTTTCAACTTTTCATCTCAATTATACCTTATATTAAAGTTCTATATCTTCTCTTTCTTAATTCATGAAAGTTAACTATTCTTATCTTGGTTTGACTCTTCTTATTAGTCAAACTATTACTTAAACTATTCAATAAAGTAGAGATAAAGAAAAAATATTTTTTACATAAATAATTGTTCACTTTTTAATTACTTGGAATGGAGTACTTTTATCCTTCACCATTTTTCCATTTATAATAATAATATATATACACCTGGGTCTCATTTTATGTGGTAGATAGGTTCCTCAGAAAACACGCACAAAAGAAATCACACAAAAATAGACTTAACTTACCTTGAAAAATGGGGGATAGGTTACTGTAATTTTCAAAAATCGCATAAAAGCAAAGCAACAACCTAAAATTACTTTAAAATTCGCATAAAAAAAAATAATAATAATAAAATATGACTAATAAAAAATTTCAAATTTGAAAAAAATTGATATAAGACAAACTTTTTTAACTTTTTTTATTAACTTCAGTATTTAATTTTTTTCAAAACAATATATTTTTTTGCATAATTTAATCATTATTGCTATTTGAGACATCAGATTCATCATGATGTGATGTGATGTGAGGTACTGTAGCTTCTCCTTAAACAAAGTCAAGAGGAAATACAACTAAAACATTTTCCAATCACTGTTGATCCTTCCCATTTTGCTAAGCAATCTAAAATTGAAATTTTTGTTTCCAAAGAAATTCATATTCTTGGGTGTTTTTCCCTCTCCCTTAGGGTAAACTAAAAGTTTAAAATAAAAATAAGAACTTAGACTTACGATAATAAAAAGACACTGACTCACCACTGTTGGGCAAAATTTAATTAAAACTAACAATTAAAAATTAAATTCTTATTTTTGTCTTTAATTTTCAATTCCATTTAAAAATCAAATTTCATCGTTTTACTTCACATTAATTTCAGATCACATTATGTAATTTTTAAATTGTTAATTACAATTAAAAATCAGATTTTAATTGTCAAATTTAATTGTGCCTACCACTGTTACTCACTTTTTAAAAATAAACTTGTGGACACTAAATGATTAATTGATTATGTACTCTTTTTATAAAAAAACAAAAATAGAACGTGATTTAAAATTCAAAAACAACATACATAGTATTTTTCATCTATAACGTTTGAACAGATTTGCATTATAGACTTGTAAAATGTATTACTTGTGGACACTAAATGATTACTTGATTACGTACTCTTTTTTTAAAAACAAAAATAGAATGTGATTTAAAATGCAAAAACAACATCATACATAGTATAGGCATCTATAACATTTGAACAGATTTACATTATAATCTTGTAAAATTTAATGTGTGTATATAAAATTGGGAAACCCTGATTTTAAGTGAATTATGAACTTATTTATTGCATAAAATCTATTACAGTGATATTATAAAGTGCTGAAAATATTGAAATTATTAGATGGAAGTCAAACTCCGATAATGGGCTACTACTTTAAATATGATGCAATTGTGTGAAATTTATAATATTTAAAGTAATAGTGCATTACCAGAGCTCGATTTCTGATCTAATAATTTTTATCACATAAAAGAAAACCACATACAAAGATATTAAGAAGAAACATGAATCACATAACTTCAAAATCACATTAAATAACTCTGCATAAAACGAGACCTGAGTGTACTGACAATTTTTTCCTAATTAGCATTTTAAAATTGTAGATTGACTTCCCAAATTATAACTTGTGACACTGACAAAGAAACTCCTTTAAATTACTCTTCCATCTTGTTAAACTTCTTTTAAGTATTTATTATTATTTTATTTAAGATTAATTGACTTATATAACTGTTGTATAAAATAAAATATTTGTATAATTTGATGAATTTTATAAAAATTTTATACAATGATTTAATTTACCTCTTGATTTCTTTTTTCCTCTGATCGTCTGGCCAATTCTATAAATATCCCCCAAACATGACATGGAAAACAATTGCTTAACTCTCATTGATCAATCACTTGAAAATTATTTATCAGTTTAATATTTAACTCATTATTTTAAAATTTAGCACACAAAAAAAATTAATAAATATTTTAAAACTGATAAGATTCAAACAACATTTTAATTGAAATTTAAAATAATTTATTTATTCCAGCTTCATAGAAATATTTTAATAAAAATATTAAAATCAATGATATTTTATTGTCATTATAATTATTTTAAAAATATATTATTATTAAAATTACATACTGATATATAAAACAAAAACAACTATGAATAAAAAAAAATGTGTATTTATTATCTCTCCTAAATTCTCTCCTTAAAAGTTATATATCATATTTTTGGTGCCAGTTATATTTTTTAAATTTAAAATTTTGGAATATTAGATACATTTTATATACTCCCTTATTACAGTGAACCAATTAAAAGATTACAATATAGATGTATTAAGGTTAATTTTGAGAAATATTTTAGACATTTCTATGACATTAAGGTGGTAATGCTACACAAGACAGCATTTGCTATCTGTGGATGCATGAAATTCTTATTCACTTGATAAAACAATAAAAGGAAGAAGATTTACATGCACAAATATAATTGTTGTTTTTTTTTTGCTGAATTCAATGAGAAAACTAACCCTATAAAGAGATTACAGAAAAAAAAATTGACTTTACAAATAATTTGCAATTGTGGATTATTTTCAAGAGATCTGCTATTTTTAAGGTGGCATATTTGGTGTCATCATATGAATTTCTATGGACATAATTGAATCACTCATGCATTATAGAAGAAAATGCTATTAACAAAAAAATATGATAAATGTTATTGATTACTTTATCTATTTTATATAAGAAATTGGAAATATGTTATTTATAAGCTGCCTATCAAAGATAATGTAACAGAAACAAAAACATTATTATTTGTGATTCGTGTGACTACCACCAGAGGCTGCTATCAAGAGTGAAAGTAGATATAAAAAATGCCTAAAAGTAACTGTAAGAAAAAACTATTAAAGAAAAAAATAGGCAAGGATATTAATGAAAAACTTGGTCTTATGACTATGGGAGAAGGTTGAAATATGAATAAGTAGTGATAATTGGAAGGTTTATAAGACAAAAATTACATTTATTAACAGGAATAGAGAAACATTTGGAAAATGAAAAATTGCATCTTTAGAATATGAGAATGGGAGGATTAATTAGATGAGGTAGGGATAAGAAGGAAAGGGATATAGGCATTGTGTTAAAGAGAATATCTTTAAAAAAATATGAAGAACATATATGTGATATGATTGAAATTGAATGAGACAGGATGTAGAAAGTTGGAATGAGAGTATTTGAGAATATTTATATAAAAATATAAATAATAACCATTGTAAAATATTGATTACAAATAATATGTTAATAATCATATTAATAAAAGTGATAGAGTGGAAAATATGAATAAAGTATTATTAAAAAAATTGTGAGAAGGTTGAATTAAAAATTGAAAATTTGATAAAGTATAGTTGTTAAATTTACATGATTGAAACAGAATCTAAGAAGAAAAGTGTTTGATGAGGAAAAAATACAATAGTAGTCATAATTTTATATCATAAGAATTTAAAAATATCTGAAAGGCTACTTATTGTTATTGAAATTTATAGAAAGAAATGAATGATAAATAAGAGATAATGTTTAATTAAGTAAAAGAAACAATATATATATATATATTGAAACAGACAGATCGAAGAATCGATCTTAGTTTCATGGTTGTCATTTAAGAACGGTAATTCTAAACCACTATTTACCCGCAATGAGACTTTTTCTATTCCCAGC
>JAQFVV010001979.1:0-39075 GCA_028023455.1 Epiperipatus broadwayi | reverse complement strand
TTATTTTGATGTGGCAGCTTCTTCGGTCCAGAATCAAATTTGACATATTTTCAGCGGCAGTTTACAGTAGGTATAGGGCATCTGATGGTATGTGCCACACAATGGCATTCTGAGAAGGAAGAGCCTTCAGGTCATGAACATTCTGCTTTCAATAGGCAAAGGCTGGTAATTTATGAAATTTCTCCAATGGTATAGGGCTGGCTTTAGCTTCTTGTAATAAATTTAAAATCTCAGTGAACTTCAGCTTTAATAAAAATACTTCTTGAAATAATTCAACTAATCAAAAACAGAATTCAACTAATAAAGCATAATCAAAAACACAAATATATTTAAAGCTGAAAACAGACTAAGAACAAGCAAAAAAGCAGAATGGAATAATAACAAAGAATATTAATTAATAAAATTGGCCCTGTATATGCATACCAAGAGAACTCACAGTAATTTACTATATTAGTCAATCTTGACAAAAATAGATGCAAAAATAAAAAGCTTTGCAACTTATCCGAAGAATTAATTTTACTTTTAAGATATTCAGTTAGATTTAGTTTAATTGCCCCCAATTAAAAAAAATATTGAGTGGACATCATTGGCGCATCTTGATGACCAATGTTAAAATTTAAAATTATTTAAACTTATTATTTTCTTCGCCCCCCCATTTACTTTACATGAAAATTTGGCCGGAGTGATTTTTATAAATCTAAAAACAACCAAATTTATTTACTCTTTAAATTTTAAATGTTTAAATCTATCTGATTAAATATTATTTTATGAAATGAAAAACAAATATTACGAATGTAATACTTCTGAAATAAATAGATTTAAATAAAATAATCTTTAAATAACGAAACTATTTTTTTTTTTAAGTTTTTAAAATATATTATCACCAGTGTGTGTGTAAATACGATTTATATGACCCACTTTTTAAAAGAATAATGTATACGTGTACATATCGCAATTTATAGTCTATTGTGTTAAGGTTTTGAAATTATATATCACAAGCATTTATACATTTGTGATCTACTTTAGGCAGGAATTTGTTATAATAAAGCCAGTACAGACACATACATAAATTGGGGTTTAAACTAGGAGTAGGAAAAGGAGTGAGAGAAGGTGAAACGAAGATTTGTAAAAGCAAACCTTAGCTGCTTCAAGAGAGGCAATGGTGATCCAGATAGAGATGGGTAATCTGGATCAACTGATGATTTCGGTTTTACTTGAAATATGTGGTATTAGTGATTGTTTGTCTTTTATAAGCATATGTTGTGTTCATGTGTATCAGTGTTCTGAGATAAAGCGGAGAGTGGTGGATCTTGTGAAGATTTGTGCTCATACTACCCTATATCATATCAAAGAGAGGGAAGTTAAGTTTACATAGCAAAGTTACAATTACAAAAAAAATGTTGGGAACCTATAAATTATAAAACGAAAACCTTTTAATTAATAATAAGTTTGAAGTAAAAAAGACTAGTTACCCAATATGAATCGTTGCATTTGAATACCTATTAATTCAGTATATCAATATTTTATAATTTTAGTCAGTAATAAAAAAAACAATATAATTTATTGCATAGAGGCAAAATAATTTATTAAAAATAACAACTAACAATAATAGACGTAATAGTTGCCAATATCTAAATCAATATATCCAAAATCAACAAATGCAATGTATGATTAACAATCTGAGACATACCAAAACAAACCAAGCCATCCTTAATCTCTCATACCTAGCAACATAGTAACCACCTAAATACCATGAGGGCTATAAAAACTAAGTAATGGGTGAGATTAATATTGAATATAAGATTTAATTCTCTACTAAAAACTTCTAGATACTGGGTAAAGAATGTTCTTAAAACTCACGTGATAAAAATATTTTGAAATATTGCTTAAGAAAATATTAACTACAAAAAATGAGTCATCATAAAATGAAGTGCTACAGAAAATTGCTAAAATGGCAATAACTTACTAGTATCAAGCTAAACATATCGAACATCTCAATTGTCAATTTCATATATAGCATCTAATCAATTCCATATATAAAAAAGAAATATTTATTACTATTTAAACAATTATTATTTAAAATTATAAATATCATTAAATAACACATTATATATTTCATAATCTGTATTAAAATATGAAATCAGTAAAATAAAAAAATAAACTATCATTTATTGCATCTGTGCTACTTTAAACATTATATTTATAATATTTTGAAAATATTTGCACATAGCCTTGATAACTATACACATAGTGATTGATACAATATTTAAGAATTGACAATTTATAAATAATATTGGCATAAAATTATGTGAAAAACAATTTATTATAGATTGAAAATTTTTTAATAAAGATTTATAGGTTGTTTTGCAATTTTAACTTATTTGCCAATAGAAAATGCTATTGTTTTTCAAAGTTAAAATATATCAGGTGATCTCTTTCTTTATTATGGTGCTTCTCTTGAACTGTAAAAAAAATAGGGCCTAAATGAATTTGTAGAAAAATAATTATTTTCCAGAAGTTGATGATTATGAAGTAATACTATTTATAATTAATGAAAATATGAAGGAATAGCTTATCCATTTGAGTCTTGGTTTTCCAAATTTATTTAAAAAGTTCATTTTGAGAGTTTAAAAATCCAATGTTTTCTTTTAATTCAACAGTTGACAATCCTGTTCACATGACCAAAATAGTTTTCTTAATGAAAAATCTTTCTTGGCTTTTTGCCATTAGATTTAATCTACAGTTAATTTAAATGTATATTTGAATAATTAATTATCAATTTTTTCAATTAATATTTTTAAATTCAATAATTGAATTTCTTTTTAAATTATAATTTAATAAAATCAATTTTTATTTATAAAAAGAATATATAATGCCTTTAAACAACAACAACAACAATAATAATAATAATAATAATAATAATAATGTGATATTTTAAAATATCAATGATGTCACACTTCTAAATTAATAAAAAAAAATCTACACTTTGTCTTCATTTATTCCTCAATGAAATATATTCCAAACAAATATACTATTTCATTAACCCCCTCTTTATAAAAATAAATTTTATTACATTTAACAATTATAATGCTTATTCTAAAAAAAAAATGAAAATTTTTATTCTGATTTATTTATATAATATAAACTTTAGTCAGAATTGAGATACTATTTAATATCTTATTAATTTTAACTCAGATACATAACAAATGAAATATTTATATAAACAAACTAAATATAGACATTGATGTATATCTGGCAAAAAAATAGAAAGTATAGGCTGTCTAATTTTAATAAATAGATATTGGTGATGATCTTTAGAATTTGTATTTAGTTTAATTTTAAAATTCAAATAATGTAAACCACTTCAATTAGTTTATTAACTACCAATAAATTTAAGTTCAGAAATAAATAATACAATATTTCTATTTTTAGGTTAAAACTGAATGTATTTTCCATATGACCCATCAATTATATTATGTTGGTTTAGCCAATTTATTCTTATATTATTTATTTTTTTTTATTCCAAAGAAATTAAAGCATCTTGATACCATATAAAACCAACTTTCTTATAATCACTACTACAAACTATACATTCCTTTACATAGTAACTATAAACTTTACCAATTTGAAAATTTTTCCTATTTTGGAATCCAATATGATTCACATATCCACTGCTAAAACTGCCATACTCACAACTTAATATTTCATGATAACAAAATCATTTCCTTTTATTACCATTCTTCACCTACAAACTCCAGTAACTCTACATATATATGAAGTTTTATAAAAGTATGATACCAACTTTTTTTTATATATGGTATTATTAAACACTTCTAAATTATTTAATATTTCTACCTGTGTCTCTTTACAATTATTCTTTCAAAGCACAATTTCTGTATCTACTTCAAAATCCATTGCCATACTTGCAAAAAATTTTGACCCTCCTGACATTTTCATATTCGTATCATAATCATCCATGATTACATCATCAATCATATAAACTTATAATTTGTTCATCAAATCTACATTTATCAATTCCTATATGTATGATAGATTCTTCAATGTCTATTACATCATTTTTACAAAGGCTTTTCATCTCATCAGATTGTTGAGATTTTAAATCCACATCAACTTTGGATTCTTCTATACAAATTAAATTATCTTTAGTGGTCTCTATGCTACCTATCTCACGTTTTCATTCATCAATAGCAACTATATTAACTTTAGACTCTTTAATTATATTTATACTATCAACCATTTTTTGTAAAAAAATATCTATTTTATCTACCTTTCCTCAAAATCTTTTAGTATTATATTTCTTTCTTTTTATATTTCATCTATCCTGTTCTCTACTTTTTGAACTTTATTACTTAATTCAGTGCTAGACTCCTCTAATTGTTTTTTCATTTTAAACTGAACTTTTCCAATTTCCACTTTTTCTGTTTTAAAACCCCCCATCATTATTGTATCAAATCCATCCATTTTCTGAAACATTTTTGGATAGCATTCATCTGTTTTATGCTGCAAATTTTCATTCATTTTATTTATATTCTGCTGATTCTCATCCATTTTCTGTTGTATATTTTCATTCCTTTGATCCATTCTTTATTTCTATATTAAACATACCATAATCTTCTTTCTTTTCATCTATTTTTACAGATTTATTTTTTCTGATTACAATTTGAGGTTCCTTAAAGATTATCTCAGGGCTTTCTGGTTTTAGTACTTTAACTTGTGGCTCAGAACTAACACTGCTAATTTCATTTATTTAACCACTCTCTTTTTTGCTATTTCCACCTAAACTTTGTTCCATGAATCTAAGTAAATTAAATATTAATCAGTTTTCTCACAAGAATAGAAACAAAAACAAATAAATTCTCTTCATTCTATTTTCATCAAAATCATCAACTAAAAGTTTATTTTGCTGTTTAATTTTAAAACTTTTATTTTGACACACAATATATTTTGTAATAAAGAAAAATATATGTGGCTCTACAATATTCAAACTTAATTTAAAAAAACCCAGCAATTTAATTGTATTAGCTATCTCAAAGAGTTTATTTAATTTTAAATTCATCAAATTGGGAAATCACACCTTAAAAAAATTATATTCTTCAATACCTCAAGATATTTTACTTCTATCTAATAAAGGTAATAAACATAACTTATTAAAACCAGTAAGTAAAACTTATCAGGCCTCAAACACTGGGTAAGTCAAAGTCTTAAAAAAAAAATTCCTATATTTTAAAATATTTCAGAATGCTTTATATTGTCAAACTTTGTATAGTAATGCCCAATTCTAAAAAAAAAAATTCTAATAAATTAGAGCATGTCATATACCACTCAGTGCAAGCCAGAGGAATCAGTGGATTCCAGAAGGCTTGTGCATAAAATCCCTATCCAGTGCCTACTCATCCAATATGCACTGAGTGGCACTACTGTATGGAGAGTTTTGCCTGTTTTAATAACAGTTATGAGCAAGCATAAGAAATTGTGATCATGTGATGTTTAGCGGTTTAAGATATAAAAATATGCTAATATTATCTTTCATGGTATATATTAAAATCCTTAAAATTAAAATGCCAACTCTTAAACAAAAATAGTACTCTTATCTCTCAAGTATGAGTTATCATAGATCCAAAAGTTACATGTCAAAAATAATTTTAAAAATACAAATAACTATCCTTTTTCTTCTCTCAGGATATAAGTTTATCAAAGACCCATGAATTAAGTCACCAAAATGATAAAAAAAATATTTATCTACAATGGATAAATAGTTCCATACATAACATTACTAGATAGCGCCACTAAATAATAAATAAATATGATGTAGCTAGGATTATATGGAAAGGAGTTGCAGTAGCAGGATTAACATATGGTAATGATGCATTATATGTTAGTAAGTAGGTATTAAATTACTTAGATAAAGTTCAAAGGGAAGTAGGAAGATATGCATTGGATGCAGATGTACGGACAGCAAGGGAAGCAATTCAAGGAGAAATGGGATGGTCAAGTTTTCATATGAGAGATGCAAAAAGTAAAATGAAAATGTTTGGTAGATTGCAGTTTATGGATAATAAAAGAATATCCAAAATAGTATTTAATTGGGTTATGAGTAAAGGGCAGGTAATAAGATGGTGAGAAATATAATGTGGTATGCAAAAGATTTGGATAAAGAATTTATATCGGTATACTTGTATAAAAGGTGGCATGATTGGGTTAGGAGGATTGTTGAGTGTTATAGTGGTAAGGAATGGAATACAAGAATAGAGATATTAATAAAGAATCGGAGTTAGAGAGATGGAGAAATAGTATGGAGAGTAAAAAGAGTTTAAATATATATAGAAATAAACAGAATATTAGGTGTGAGTTAATATATGACAATAGTAAGGAAAGTAGTTTATTATTTAAGGCTCAAACAGGATCTTTAGCTACAAGAGAATATACATGTAAATGGAAGGATATGGGTGATTTATTTTGTAAATTATGTAAGGAAGGAATAGAAAATATTAGGCATTTGTTAATTGAATGTAAATGCTTGAAAACAGAAAGGGTACATATAATGAAGTTATGGAAGAATAAATATGAAAAAAGTGATTATACAGAAAGTGAATTATTGGTTTTTATGCTGGGTTTGGAAAAAGATAAAGGAATTTAGATATAAATGCCATAGAGTTGACAAAGATTATGTTGTGGAAATGGGATGGAGCAGAATATAGGGAAACTTAGAGTGGGGAATGGAAAATTAAGTGGATAACAGGTTTATCTGGGCATAATTGCTGAGATATTCTTGACTTCATTTAAGGAGAAGCCACAGTACATCACATCACATAATAATAGAAAATAAAGTGGCTAACAAGTTTCTCTGGGCATAATTGCTGAGAGCTTCTTGACTTTCGTTTTAAGGAAAAGCTACAGTACATCACATCACATAGACATCTGTTAATTGAATGTAAAGGTTTGAAAACTGAAAGGGTACATATAATGAAGTTATGAAAGAATAAATATGGAAAATGTGATTATACAGAAAGTGGATTATTGATTTTTATGTTGGGTTTGGGAAAAGATAAGGGAGATTTAAATATAAAGGCCATAGAGTTGACAACCATTATATTGTGGAAATGGGATGGAGCAGAATATGGGAAAACTTAGAGTGGGAAATGGAAAATAAAATGGCTAACAGGTTTCTCTGGGCATAATTTCTGAGAGATTCTTGACTTCATTTAAGGAGAAGCCTTAGTACATCACATTACATCACTTCTTTCCAATAACAAATGATAATTTAATATTGTTAATTAATATAAACAAAATAATAGCAATAAAAGAAGTTAAGTTTACTAAGTCACAATTACACAAAAATATTGGGAAGCTATAAATTATAAAATGAAATTCTATTAATAAATAATAAAACTTGAAGTAAAAAGATGACTTTACTTAGCATGAGTTACATTTGGACACCTATTAATTTGGCATATCAATATTTTATATTTTATAATTTTAATAATAAAAGAGACAAAATAATTTATTATAAAACAAAATAATTTATTAAAAAAATATAACAATGTCATTGTAATAGTTATCAATATTTAAATTAATACATCAAAATCAACAAATGTGTGTATTATCAACAATTAAAACAGGCAAAACTCTCCATGCAGTAGTGCTACTCAGTGTAAACCAGAGTAATCCATGGATAACAGAAGGCTTGTGCATAAAATTCCTATCTAGTGCCTACTCATCCAATATCCCCAGACTAGTTTCTAGCTTGTGGTTTTCATCAGTGAGGAGTCTTGGATCTGAGATCAGTGCACCTAGATCTTAGGCACTACTGTATGGAGAGTTTTGCCTGTTTTAGCAACAGTTATGATCAAGCATAAGAAATGGTGACCATGTGATGTTTAGTGATTTATTATCAACAATCTGAGACATACCAAAACAAAACAAACCATTCTTAATCTCACACCTAGTAATAGAGTAACCTATACCCTGAGAGCTATAAAACTAAGCAATGGGTAAAATGCCTGTTATATATGAGATGAATTCTCTATAATATTCTAGGTAATGGCATAGAGACAACAATTACTCTTAAAACTTCATATTTAAAATGTTTAAATATTTTTTCATCATAATAGTCATATTATTTATAAAGATATAAACATTATGCATGTTTAAGAAGGTATTGATTACAAAAATGAAGTCATTATAAAATGAAGCCATGGAAAATTTATAACTGGAACTAACCAACAGTATCAAGATAAACTTATCAAATATCTCAGTTGCCAATACATACACAGTATCAGTCCAATCCCATATATATAAAATAAATATTTATTACTATTTAAGCAGTTATTATTTAAAATTATAAATATCATTAAATAACTCAGATTACATATTTCATATTCTTTATTGAAATATGACATCTATAAAATAAATAAATAAATTATTATTTATTACATATGTGTTATTTTTGAACATTAAAATGATTTGAAAATATTATTTGAACATAGCTTTGATAACTACACTCATAGTGATTGATACAATATTTAAGAATTGGCAATTTATAAATAATTAATATTGGCATAAAATTATGTGAAAAACAATTTATTATAAATTGAAAAATATTCAATAAAGATTTATAGGTTGTTTTGTAATTTTATTTTATTTGCCAGTAAAAAATGCTAATGTTTTTCAAATTTAAGATACAGAAAATGGTCTCTTTCTTTATTATGGTGCTTCATTTGAAATATAGAAGACAGACCTAAATGAAGTTGTAGAAAAATCATGATTTTCTAGCAGTTGATCATGATAGATGAAAATAAGAAGGAGTAGGTTATCTATTTGAGTCTTAGTTCCAAAATTCTTGAGATAAAAAGTATTTAGTTAAAAGTTCATTTTGAGAGCTTAAAATCTAATGTTTTCTTTTTAATTCAACAGTTGATAATCCTATTCACATGACCAAAACAGTTTTCTTAATAAGAAATCTTTCTTGGCTTTTTGCCAATAGAATAGTAAATAATTCTACAGTTAATTTAAAAATATATTTGAATAATTAATTATCAATTCTTTCAATTAATATTTTTAAATTCAATAATTGAATTTCTTTTTAAATTGTAATTTAATAAAATCAATTTTTATTTATAAAAAGAGAATATAATGCCTTTAAATATCAATAACTTCACACTTGTAAATTAATAAAAATTCTTTCTATACATTTTCTTAATTTATATCTCATTGAAATATATTCCAAAGGTATTGTTATTTCAATATATATACTTGTATTCAAATATTACAGATTTAGCCTGTAATCTTCCCATCCCTCTTCAGTATAAGTGGACAAGGTCATATACAGGGGGGTCAGAGTAGCTTAGGGTCAACATGGGCATGACAATAATGTTGGCACCAACAAGAGTTTTTATGCATTCCATCATCAGATTTTCAATAGTACAGATGGCTGAAGAGTTGGAGAAAGGAATGAATTGAAGCCTATCTTAATATAAACCAAGCACTGATTATAAATATATGGGAGAGAAAGATCTGGACCAAATGATGAATGCTGTTTCAGCATGAATTATGTATATTGGAGATCATTTATCTTTTTCACATGTGTGTGGTTATGTATATTGGTTGTATGAGATTGAATGGATAGCTGAAGAGAGTTTGAAAGTCTGGGTTTAAATCCCCTATAATTACATTTAAATTCCAAATATATGTACATATATAATACTTGTATTCAAATATTGCAGATTCTTCCAGTAACCTGCCCATCCCTCTTTAGTGTATTTAAATGGACATGGTCATATACATAAGTGGGTCAAAGTGACTTCAGGTTAACTTTGGCATAAAAATTGGCATCAATAAGGGATTTGGGCATTTCTTCATTTAATTTTTAATGGTATGAATGGCTGATGGGTTTGAAGGTGGAGTAAATTGAAGCCAATCCATTAAAATTTGAAGATTTGCTATTTTAATATAAACCAAGCATTGTTTATTTGAGATCATTTATTTTTTCACATGTGTGTGTTCATGTGTATTGGTTGTATGAGATAGAGTGGATAGTTAAAGTGAGCTTGAAAGTCTGTGTTCAAATCCCTTATAATTACATGTAATCTTCAAGTATATATATATTCTTACATTCAAATATTGCAGGTTTTGACTATATTCTGCCTGTCTCTCTTTTGCATATTTAAATGAACATGAGGGGTTAGAGTGACTTAAGATCAACTTGGGCATGACAATTAAATTGGCATTGACAAAGAATTTGGGCATTATTTCATCTGAATTTCAATGGTATGAATGGTTGAAGGGTTGGAGAATGAAGTAGACTGAAGCATATCCAGTAAAGTTTGAAAAATTGCTATCTTAATATAAACCAATCAGTGATTATATATGTGTGTGAGAGATGATCTAGACCAAATGATGAAGGTTGAACATGAAATATTATATTGGAAATTATTTATCTTTTAACATGTGTGTGGTAATGTGAATAGCTGAAGAGAGCTTGAAAGTCTGGGTTCAAATGTCCTATAATTACATCTAAACTTCAAGTATATAAATATACTTGTGTTCAAATATTATAGATTCCGCCTGTATCCTTCCCATTCCTCTTCTGTGTATTTAAACAAATAATTTTCTATACATGGGGAGTCAGAATATTTTAGGGTCAATATAGGCATGACAATAATTATGATTTTGGTAGAGAAAATGATTAGTTCAGTAAGTCTATAATTATAGAATAATTTTGTGGATTAACATAAATGTTTCTTGCACAAAGCAAAATCTTTATGAATTAAATTCTTAAATGCAGTTTCAGTCCAGAATATCCTGTTCTAAAAATAAATCTTACAATAACAGTGTATATTTTTAAAACATGAAATGAAGTCTGGCCACAATTTTGATCCTCTTAATATTACATTTGTTTGCAATGAGCACAATGATCGAAAAAGAAAATATAAAAAGGCATAGTTTATTGAAAATAACATCAATGCAATAAACAATATATAAATTATTAATTTATAAATTCTATTAATATGAACTTATAGTAGTTCCATGAATATGACTGACCTGGTTGAAAGCATTGCTTAGAAAGAATATTTTATTAAATTTATAATCTTTCCAGATATTATTATTATTATTGTCATCATCATTGTTGTTATTATTATTATTGTTATTATTATTATTATTATTATTATTATTATTATTATTATTATTAGTAATAGTAGCAGTAGTAGTAGCAGTAGCAGAAGCAGTAGTAATAGTAGTAGCAGTAGTAGTAGTAGTAGTATTCTTATTGTTACTACTACTACTACTACTACTATTATCTGTGTTCAAACATTATATGACCTCATGTAAAATAAATCACTATTTTTTAATAAATGAAACACACAGGCTTATTATATACCTGTGTCTATATATGTAATATATAGGGTATATGAGCACAGACCTTCACATGGCCCACCACTCTCCACACTATCTCATAACACTGATACACCTGAACACATATATGTTGAAAAGATAAATAATCACCAATATACATATTTCATGCTAAGCCAGCAATCATCAGTTGGTCCAGATTACCATCTCTATACATTTATGCTATAAGTGCTTAGATATATATTAAGATAGCCAAACCTCATACTTTAATGGACAGGCTTCCATCTACTCCACACTCCAACTTTTCAACCATCCATCCAATTGAAAATCTGATGATGGAATGCTCAAAGGCCACCCTGAGGCCAAGATTCTTGTCACACCCATGTTGACCTAAAGTCAATCTGACACCTCAAGTACAGGACATAATCCATTTAATACATATACAAGGGATGGGCAGACATCTCTACTATGTAATAAATGAAACACACAGGCTTATTATATACCTGTGTCTATATATGTAATATATAGGGTATATGAGTACAGACTTCACATGACCCACCACTCTCCACACTATCTCATAACACTGATACACCTGAACACATATATGTTGAAAAGATAAATAATCACCAATATTCATATTTCATGCTAAACCTGTTGGTCCAGATTACCATCTCTACACATATATGCCATAAGTGCTCAGATATATATTAAGATAGCCAAACCTCATACTTTAATGGATACGCTTCAATCTACTCCACACTCCAACCGTCCATCCAATTAAAAATCTGATGATGGAATGCTCAAAGGCCACCCTGTCCATTAAAGTATGAGGTTTGGCTATCTTAATATATGTCTGAGCACTTATAGCATATATGTGTAGAGATGGTAATCTG
This sequence comes from Epiperipatus broadwayi, assembly GCA_028023455.1. Taxonomy (NCBI): domain Eukaryota; kingdom Metazoa; phylum Onychophora; class Udeonychophora; order Euonychophora; family Peripatidae; genus Epiperipatus; species Epiperipatus broadwayi. The sequence goes on along the minus strand of JAQFVV010001979.1, from coordinate 26,812 downwards.
GACCAACTGATGATTGCTGGTTTAGCACAAAATAAGTATTTATCTTTTCAACATATATGTGTTCAAGTGTATCAGTGTTATGAGATAGTGTGGAGAGTGGTGGGTCATGTGAAAGTCTGTGCTCATATACCCTATATTTTTTAAATGCATTTATGTCCTGCATAATATCTTATAACTTTGGCAGATACTGCAAGAGACTTCTAGGAGTTATAGTAAATAGTACTTGTAAAAAAAATATTCCATTTTAAAATTAAATTTAAACCAGACATTTATTCATACAAGCCATAAATTAATTGCAGATGTAATGGAAAACTTCATAAATGATATAAATAAAACTTTTATGATTAATAATAGAAAACAAAAATATCACATGACTTTTCTAACTTAGTTTTAATATCTTTATTAGGAGCAACAATTTCCTTTATTTACTCTCTTTTAATGTTAACTGATTTATCAAACTTAGAATGAATGATTGATTCCTAGTAAAATAACTAAAAAAAAGACATTTTTTAAAAAAACATAATTTTATTGATTCAAACAAAAGAATAACGAATACAATGGTAGGTCACATGTTAGAACAAAGAGAAAAGGATTATAAAAACCTATATTGTATTTACATAAAGCAAATCTAAAATATTATATGATTGTTCATGTTTTCAATTTTTGGTTTATAAATTTATATTTTATTTATGTGTTAACAAGATATGGATATTATTTAGATTGAATATATGAAATTATGTGATTGTTTAGATCTTATTTACAAATTTGCAGGGAATGAGAGAAAGTGCTATCTAAACAGTATCTATATCAATTGGAGTTAGGAACTTGATCTTCTGAATTTTTGTAATTTTGTTAAAAAATAATGATTATAATTTATTTGTGCTAGAACTGAAAGTAAAATTAGAAGATGAAAATGATGAATATTGTGACTGATATTTGGAAAGAGTTCTCTCTTTAGACTCTTAATAAGCAAATTTGGAGATGATGATGTGACTTTTGTTGGTTGCAATATTTTGTTATGTTTATAGTTCAGATCAATGAAATAAGAAATAAATCACGGTTTCTTCAACTTTTCAATATATTATAAATATGGTATCGATAGTAAAATCTCACCTTAGCTAAAATGAAGAAGTTCATATGAAGCATTAAAATTGATTTAATTAAAAAATCAAAATACTTAGGTCCTAGAAACATTTCAATAATGTGATGATTACTGAATCTAAGTATTGAGATAAAAGCATGTTTGAAAATTATTGGATATGTTATTTTGTAAAAACTTCAATATTTGGTTGTGTTTTCAAATAAAGAGGGAAATATCAGTGAATTTGTGTCTATTGGTAATTACATTAAATATAAATATATTATGTTAAAATGGTGGAATGTTTGTAGGTATTATTTCTGTTATGTAATTCTGAAAATAGGTTTTAAAAGATAATTAAAATATTTATAGCATTATAAGTAAATAATAGGTAAAAGATGTAAATACATGCCATTGAATTTAATTTATCTCTGCATTTTTATGAGTGATACAGATATAGATTTATTATTTCAAAATAGCTGAATGCAAAAAAGGAGTATATTTTATTATATACACATGATAGGTTAATTTGAAAAATATTACTATGTTGATAAGTATAGACTTGTTGTGTCTCATCAATAAAATGTAGAGACATGTCAAATTCAGTGGCATGTCTTTGCATTTCTTTTGTATTATTTATTTGCAATGTTCTATTAACATACAACTTTTAAGGCATATTTCCAATTATACATGCGATAAGAGAAATAACACTTACAGGCACTTCATTATCAAAACCTAATATTATCTGAGTAATACATAGTTGGAGTGCAGGTTGAGTTATAATTGTAATTTGAATGTAATACTTGACTATTTTTTAGTCTCTTTCAGAAGAGGTTATGTTTACCAGTTTTTTGAAGTTTACTTAAACTTTTTTGAATTAATAATTTTATTCTTTGTAATTAATTTGTGATCTTTAGTGCTTATATAAACATATTAGACTTGTTTAAAGGAGGTTGCCTTGACAACATATTGAGATTGTTGATTGTAATGATACTGGTATTGTTTTTAAGTGTTGACTGCTTTCATGTGTTTACCTAATATGATTAACAATATACACAATTTCACTGATATTCTTCTTATAGCAAAGTCAAATATTGGGTTGCTTACAAAATAGTATATGCAGAAACTTTCAAAAATATTTTTCATTCAATATTTTAGAACAATAATCACCAGATTATTAAAAAATTCAATCACCAGCTTTTAGAATCTAAATATTTTGACTTTTTAGTCAAAATCAATCTCAATGCCTTCCCAGTAACAGGATTTCGTTTTGAATATAAAGAAACCACAAATCATTTCTTATTAAAATATATTGTAACATAATTAATGATCGTTCAAAAGATATTACCATACCTGAGTTGTCTACAATATATAAGAAATAATCATAAATTCAAAAATTAAATGATGATCAAAAGATATTATTATATCTGAGTAAAGGAGTCCAAATATCAAGAATTATAAGCAAATTATTAGCAAATTATTATAACTCAGGTATATGAAATCACGTGAAGTGAGTACACTAGTAATTTCAATAAAATATAACTCAGGTATACAGACTGTAGGTCTTATCCACTTTCATTTCTTGGTTTGATGTTAAGTGCATGTTTAAACAAATACTAAGTGAATATGGTCTAGCAGGGCGCCACTAGATTATCTGAATCTAGACACGGTTATATCTAATAACCTTTCACATGTACCGGGTTTGAATCCCTTTTTGGTACTTTATTTCTAATAAAAATGAGAGATTTTGCTTTTTGAGCCATATCACTATAAGCACTAATAGTTAGGTAAAAGTAAAACATCTTTAAACCACAGTGGAGTTCATTGAACATAAATCATTTCTCAGATCTTAACATAACAAATGTGTTTCAATATTTTTATAAGTTTACTAGCTCAGATTATATATAACTAATTTAGGATGGCAATTCACTCATCCTTGCATGAAATAGATGATGGGATGTGGTTATAATAATACTAAGAGATCACTAAATATTATAAAATCAATATTTATTTATGGCCTTTAAACAGTTAAACAGCTCATTAATTAAAATGTTGATGATGATGATAATAATAACAATAATGACAAGGGTTTCAACTACAGCTCTAGGACTAAGCCTAAACATAAAACTAAATTTTATAAAGAAATTCATAATTATTGCTTAATTTTAGCATATTTACTTATATCTTAAATAACTAATATTCAACCATTGATGATGATGAATAATCACACTTAACCAAGACTACACTTAATGAAATATATACGCCTCGTTTAATAAAACAAACTAATATTTATTACTACATTTCTAACATATACATAAAAATTTCTAGATAAATATGAAAATTGACATGAATAATAATAATAATAATTGGTTATATAACAATCCTCAGATTAATTTTAAGTTCTTCCCCCTTTCCCTTCAAATGTATTTTGTATTAAGTTGGACGTCACATTGACCATGATTTTCACTCCATGAGAAAAGTATTTCAAGAAAAAAAAATTATCTGCTCATTAGCACACATACTTTAAAAATCCAACATGTAAATAGAATGTAAAAAAAAATGTTAGTAGAATTGAAAGAGCAAGTTTTAGAAACAAGTTTTAAATTATTTTCTCCCCCCTCTCTTCTACCTCTGAAATGCTATACTTAACTTGAAACAAACTAATCTAATATTCTAACACTACTTGTTACTCCACATTCACTCGCAATTATACACATATAAAATATCATTATGTATGTGCGTGTTTTATCCCATGATAACAAAATATTATTTAAAACCGAAATAATAATATATTAGTTAAAACTAAAATCATAATACCATATAAAAAAAATTGTTTTACACATTAATATTTTTTTTTATAACTGTAACATTAATAAACAAATAATTTTCATACATTCAAGATCATTTATGAAGCTCAAAGTTATTATTAGTAAGACATTCTTGTTTTAATCGATCTGAATAGTCTTTAAAAGTTCTTCAAATAAAATATACCACTTTATTGCTAAAATGTTTATTAAGACTGATATCATAAAGAAAATAGATATAAAAATCATATTACCGATCTTTTGTTTGTGGCGAATTTCCAAGGGTTCAAACTTGTCTTGTATAATGTCTATATTTCTGCAGCTACCATTTCCGTTTTACTGGGAACAATCTCTTTCTTGAGGTGTATAACTATTTGATGATGATGACTCTATTGAGGTTATTTGCTTTAGTGGATAATTTGGAAATCATTATATTAATTTTTCTTCTCTTCCTGTCAAACATGTGGATGAAATACAGCAGTTGTTTTCACATTTATAAATTTTCTTGAGTTTAAAATCAGTTGTTGTAACAATTAATTGGACTTGATGATTAATATTTATCAGTAGATTAATTCATCTTCTTTGAATGCAGGTGAATGTTTTCTTCCTTCTATTAAAAAAAACATCTTATTTCTCTGGTCAGTTGAAAGGTGTAGAATATTATTTTAGACACATCTTTTCTTTCCTATGTGATGTGCAGCTTCCCCAGATGGTCCAGAACCGATGGGACATACATATAATTTTTCTAGCCAGACATTTCTTATATTTTCAGCATTCAATTGGATAGTTTAATAATCTGAATCATAAACAATAATCATAATAATAATTCAAGACAGCTTTTTATATCCAATTTTTAGCTAACTTAACCAATCAGAGATAGCATCACTTGCTATTTTTGGACAAATTTGTTTTAATTAGATCTCTAATTTATTTTCAACTAAATTATTTTTCAACTGAAAAGTTTAATCCTTTTTCCAGACACTTTTGTTTAAAAAAAAAATAGACTCAATCCTTATTTCCTTTCTTTTCTCTTTTTTTCTTTTTAACATCCAGGTAACATTTCAAATCTTTGAGCTTCCTTCTTTAGATCTTGAGATAAGACAATTTCAAAATTAGAGTTCTCACCCATTATAAGCTCCCAAAGTGAAACAATCATTTACAAAAAAAAAATTGCTACAAAGATCGATATCTGATTAAACAGATTTCCTCTTTTAACAAAAAATTGTACAAAAAAAATAATTTGATAGATTTAATACTTCCTTTTCTTTCAATATTTAGTAAATGTAAATTTCTGTATGTAATGTACACATATCCTTCATTCTTTCAAATCATTCATAAACTAACATTAAATAATATAATTGCTAGCTTAGTAATTATAACCCAATTATTTAATTAAGTCTGTAACTTTTAAATCCCAATTATAATTAAAGAAAAGCAAAATAAAAGTATAGAATAAGACATTAAAATTGATCAAGCACAAGTTAGTTTTAAAGAAAATTAAAATGTTGAATATTTGAAATATAAAACAATTAAATAGCTTACACATACACTGCCTATACGTATGCATTATAACTTTGCTTTTTAACAGAAAAACTAAATATTAAATAGTTTAAATGTGTGTATTACCTTTCTATCAACACACAAACAAATAAAGCATATAATTGTTGACCCATTCTCTGTCTAAAGTGTTTAAGATTTTGATCTGGTAGGGTTTGAACTTGGATGCCCTACAGCTTCTTTTATGGTTATATAAAATTGTGATGATGATTTTTGGTTTACCTTTTCTACATGCACATTACTATAAATTTATCTAGTGACTAAATTGTAATGGCACAACTTTCTCCCCCTTCGGATAAAATCATCAGCACTTTTGTTTTAACTATATTTTTAAAAAAAAATCCTAACTAATAAATACACTAATAATAATAAACACTTATAATATATATATAAAAAAAAAAAATTAACTACTGGTAAATATATTTTTCATTAGAAAACCTAAAAGTAATTCATTTGGAGATCTTTGCCAGGCTATTCTGCTGAAGTATAAAGGATCAAACTCCTAGCATTATAGGTTCCCTTATTCCCATCAAGAGTAGCAAGCATAAAGGCATTCTCTCCTATTTTTTTTTTTAGTAATTTGAAATGGCTTTTTTCTCTTTTCAAATAATATCATGGTCTGCATAAAATTGCACATGTACATCCAGTCCCTTTTTAATATTTCCATTTTTCATCTTGACTGGATATTTATAAAACATATCTGGAGGAATTATTTTATATAACCTCCTATTACAAACTCCATTTAGAAATATGGACTCTTGGTACCATACATAATATGCCTTGAAGTTTTTCAGAGAGATTGACTCTCTATACCATACATACTTTATTTTTAAACTTTCCAGAAAGATTGACTCTCTGTACCATATATAATTCATCCTTAAATCTTCCAGAGAGATTGATTCTCTGTGCCATATATAATTCATCCTTAAATCTTCCAGAGAGATTGATTCTCTGGGCCATGTATAATTTATTTTTAAATTTTCTAGAAAGGTTGACTCTTTGTACCATATATAAGGCACATTTAAATTTTTCAGAGCATTTACATTTTTCAGAGAGATAGATTCTCTGTCTGATACACATTGGACATTTACATTTTTCAGAGAGATAGATTCTCTGTCTGATACACACTGGACGTTTACATTTTTCAGAGAGATAGATTCTCTGTACCATATATAATGGACATTTAAACTCTTCAGAGAGATTGACTCTCTGTGCCATGTATAATTTATTTTTAAACTCTCTAAAAAGGTTGACTCTTTGTACCAAATATAAGGCACACTTAAATTTAACAGAGCATTTAAATTTTTCAGAGAGATTGATTCTCTGTCTGATACACACTGGACATTTACATTTTTCAGAGAGATTGCCTCTCTGTACCAGATATAACTTATTTTTGACTTTTCCAGAGCAGTTGAATTTTTCAGAGAGATTTGGACATTTACATTTTTCAGAGAGATTGCCTCTCTATACCATATATAAGGTATCTCCAATCTATTTAAGAAGACAGATTTTTGAAACCACACATGCTGGTTTGTTACTAGATTGAGAACTACAGACTGTTGAAACTTTTGTTCTCTTTCTAAAATATCTGGTTTCATCTCCCCTGTTGCCTCGCTTAAATCAATCATCTTATCGGATGCATGAAGTTTTTTCTCCAACTCTCTTTTCCTTCTTTTCACTTCATGATCTATCCCAATCGGCTCTTTGGTCATCATCTCATTTACTTTCTTTACTGGAAGATTTGGTATTATGGCTACTATTGGCCTTTCTACTTCTTGAAGCCTATTCTCTATCAGTGTATCTAACTTTACATTATTTTCTTTATTATCAGTGGTCGGACTATCCAGATTATCTTTTAAAACTGGTAAGCTCTGACTACCTTTCCGTTTTACAATTCTAACATATTCACCCATCTCTCCTGCTCTATCTTCTAAAGAGGTTTCAGCATTATCTTCTAATATCTGACTACCTTCTACTATACTTTCTGCACTCTTTTTGCTATCCTCTCTTAGACTTTCTAGCCATCTTTTCACAGAACGACAAATCTTTTGTTCCAGACTTTCCTTATTTCTTTTGGAATTGTTATAATCTTCTTGTATGTTTTGATACATACAATCTTCCATCAGTCTGGTCAATTTTATACCTGATAGTGCTTCCTTCTTTATTCGAATCTGATACTCTTCAGTACTTGTTACTGTCCCCTTTACTTTTACAGTAGCTTCTAATCCCATGATAACCTCTCCATCCTCTTCTTTATAAAGATTATCAACTCCAGGAATTGAGGCACTTTTCCCATGTTTCTCTATTTTATTTCCCAAAGCTATAGGAATTTTACTGTTGTTTTCAACAGAGCTATTGATATTTTCTTTTAATTCATCTTCACTCCTCTTATCCTCTTCTTTTAAACTTTCTACACTTTCTATGCCTTTTTTATCATCTCTTAAACTTTCTATGAACTGCTTCCTATCTTCTCTTACATCTTCTCTGAACCTTTTCAACATCTGCATTATCATGTCCATGTCTGATGGTGCCATCTTTGCTATCTGAGCCTCTTCCATACTATAATTTAGTTCACTCATGTTATAAAACTATATATATCCCATCTGTACTTCCCTGACCATCAAAAATCCACACATCTTCTCCCTGTCTGACACCTATTCTGACCAACTGACTGATTTGATTTTCACCTTATTATGCATTACAAATACAACAAAAAAAAATTTTTAATATCCTTATTTAATGAACTACACAACAATAATCTATATAGTGCATGTCTGTCTGTAATAGCCCAAATTATACATTCATCCATTCTCCCAGAAATCCGACAGATATTGACAGTCCACAGAATGACTAGCAGTTCACAATCTTGAGATAAATAAAAGAATTCAGTCACAGCACTATAATCACACAATGCATCACGAGCACTCAGAAGATCATCCCCATTTGATCACTATTAACTACTACAACCCTTGATTGAATGAAGCAAACTCTGTTGCAATAAAAGAAGTATTTTAAGTCTTAGGGGCTAAAGTAGATAAACTATGCCTTGCTCTCTCTCTTGGAGTCTTATGTGGCAAGTATCAAGGAATGCCCTGCTTATTATAGACTACAAAAACGAAACCTTGCTCTCTCTCTTGGAGACTTATAGGCTGATATCATGGCAGGACTACTGTTAACTGCTTCATGATAAAATAAGAATAACATATGAACTTGATTGGAAAACTATGCCATGCTCTCTCTCTTGGAGACTTATAGGCTGGTATCATGGCAGGTCTGCTGTTACTGCCTCATGATAAAATAAAGATAACATATAAATTGGGTTGGAGCAGTGAATGGGTTTGATCATTCATAAGTTACATGAAATACATAGCATTCTCAAGGCAATGACAAAACTCTCCACTCATCATCAAAACTGCAATCTAACCAACCAAACTCCAACGATCAACCATCCAATCAAACCTCTAAAATCATAGACTTTTTTACAAAATGAACTCCCCAAACACACATGAGACTACTATTCCATAATTCATCACTATTACTATGCCTATCCTATCTGGCAATAAATCATTTTAATGTTCCACAAAAAAAAATCTATTATTTATTTCACCTTTGTCTTAAGTTGTGATATTCATCTCTATTTTCAAAATTGATAAAAAAATTTAAAAAAAAGCTGTTTTATGGCTGTACCCATTTTATCATCATCAATGAAAAATTAAATCATATTAAACATCATCATCTAAAATAAGACTGTTTGGCCAAGAAAATTTTGTAAGACAAAAAAAAAATTTTTACTGAAAAAAAAAATTTTACTAAAAAAAATTTCTCTATTTTTAACCACACATCTCCCATCATTCTATAGACTCTCTTTTTCAGGTATATGGCAAAATATCGGGCCCCAGTTGGGTGTCCATTGTAACATAATGAAAGTTCATTCAAAAAAAAGATATTACCATACCTGAGTTGTCTTCAATATATAAGAAATAATCATAAATTCAAAAATTAAATGATGATCAAAAGATATTATTATATCTGAGTAAAGGAGTCCAAATATCAAGAATTATAAGCAAATTATTAGCAAATTATTATAACTCAGGTATATGAAATCACGTGAAGTGAGTACACTAGTAATTTCAATAAAATATAACTCAGGTATACAGACTATAGGTCTTATCCACTTTCATTTCTTGGTTTGATGTTAAGTGCATGTTTAAACAAATACTAAGTGAATATGGTCTAGCAGGGCGCCACTAGATTATCTGAATCTAGACACGGTTATATCTAATAACCTTTCACATGTACCGGGTTTGAATCCCTTTTTGGTACTTTATTTCTAATAAAAATGAGAGATTTTGCTTTTTGAGCCATATCACTATAAGCACTAATAGTTAGGTAAAAGTAAAACATCTTTAAACCACAGTGGAGTTCATTGAACATAAATCATTTTTCAGATCTTAACATAACAAATGTGTTTCAATATTTTTATAAGTTTACTAGCTCAGATTATATATAACTAATTTAGGATGGCAATTCACTCATCCTTGCATGAAATAGATGATGGGATGTGGTTATAATAATACTAAGAGATCACTAAATATTATAAAATCAATATTTATTTATGGCCTTTAAACAGTTAAACAGCTCATTAATTAAAATGTTGATGACGATGATGATGATGATAATAATAACAATAATGACAAGGGTTTCAACTACAGCTCTAGGACTAAGCCTAAACATAAAACTAAATTTTATAAAGAAATTCATAATTATTGCTTAATTTTAGCATATTTACTTATATCTTAAATAACTAATATTCAACCATTGATGATGATGAATAATCACACTTAACAAAGACTACACTTAATGAAATATATACGCCTCGTTTAATAAAACAAACTAATATTTATTACTACATTTCTAACATATACATAAAAATTTCTAGATAAATATGAAAATTGACATGAATAATAATAATAATAATTGGTTATATAACAATCCTCAGATTAATTTTAAGTTCTTCCCCCTTTCCCTTCAAATGTATTTTGTATTAAGTTGGACGTCACATTGACCATGATTTTCACTCCATGAGAAAAGTATTTCAAGAAAAAAAAAATTATCTGCTCATTAGCACACATACTTTAAAAATCCAACATGTAAATAGAATGTAAAAAAAAATGTTAGTAGAATTGAAAGAGCAAGTTTTAGAAACAAGTTTTAAATTATTTTCTCCCCCCTCTCTTCTACCTCTGAAATGCTACACTTAACTTGAAACAAACTAATCTAATATTCTAATACTACTTGTTACTCCACATTCACTCGCAATTATACACATATAAAATATCATTATGTATGTGCGTGTTTTATCCCATGATAACAAAATATTATTTAAAACCAAAATAATAATATATTAGTTAAAACTAAAATCATAATACCATATAAAAAAAATTGTTTTACACATTAATATTTTTTTATAACTGTAACATTAATAAACAAATAATTTTCATACATTCAAGATCATTTATGAAGCTCAAAGTTATTATTAGTAAGACATTCTTGTTTTAATCGATCTGAATAGTCTTTAAAAGTTCTTCAAATAAAATATACCACTTTATTGCTAAAATGTTTATTAAGACTGATATCATAAAGAAAATAGATATAAAAATCATATTACCGATCTTTTGTTTGTGGCGAATTTCCAAGGGTTCAAACTTGTCTTGTAAAATGTCTATATTTCTGCAGCTACCATTTCCGTTTTACTGGGAACAATCTCTTTCTTGAGGTGTATAACTATTTGATGATGATGACTCTATTGAGGTTATTTGCTTTAGTGGATAATTTGGAAATCATTATATTAATTTTTCTTCTCTTCCTGTCAAGCATGTGGATGAAATACAGCAGTTGTTTTCACATTTATAAATTTTCTTGAGTTTAAAATCAGTTGTAACAATTAATTGGACTTGATGATTAATATTTATCAGTAGATTAATTCATCTTCTTTGAATGCAGGTGAATGTTTTCTTCCTTCTATTAAAAAAAACATCTTATTTCTCTGGTCAGTTGAAAGGTGTAGAATATTATTTTAGACACATCTTTTCTTTCCTATGTGATGTGCAGCTTCCCCAGATGGACCGGAACCGATGGGACATACATATAATTTTTCTAGCCAGACATTTCTTATATTTTCAGCATTCAATTGGATAGTTTAATAATCTGAATCATAAACAATAATCATAATAATAATTCAAGACAGCTTTTTATATCCAATTTTTAGCTAACTTAACCAATCAGAGATAGCATCACTTGCTATTTTTGGACAAATTTGTTTTAATTAGATCTCTAATTTATTTTCAACTAAATTATTTTTCAACTGAAAAGTTTAATCCTTTTTCCAGACACTTTTGTTTAAAAAAAAAAATAGACTCAATCCTTATTTCCTTTCTTTTCTTTTTTTTTCTTTTTTAACATCCAGGTAACATTTCAAATCTTTGAGCTTCCTTCTTTAGATCTTGAGATAAGACAATTTCAAAATTAGAGTTCTCACCCATTATAAGCTCCCAAAGTGAAACAATCATTTACAAAAAAAAAAATTGCTACAAAGATCGATATCTGATTAAACAGATTTCCTCTTTTAACAAAAAATTGTACAAAAAAAATAATTTGACAGATTTAATACTTCCTTTTCTTTCAATATTTAGTAAATGTAAATTTCTGTATGTAATGTACACATATCCTTCATTCTTTCAAATCATTCATAAACTAACATTAAATAATATAATTGCTAGCTTAGTAATTATAACCCAATTATTTAATTAAGTCTGTAACTTTTAAATCCCAATTATAATTAAAGAAAAGCAAAATAAAAGTATAGAATAAGACATTAAAATTGATCAAGCACAAGTTAGTTTTAAAGAAAGTTAAAATGTTGAATATTTGAAATATAAAACAATTAAATAGCTTACACATACACTGCCTATACGTATGCATTATAACTTTGCTTTTTAACAGAAAAACTAAATATTAAATAGTTTAAATGTGTGTATTACCTTTCTATCAACACACAAACAAATAAAGCATATAATTGTTGACCCATTCTCTGTCTAAAGTGTTTAAGATTTTGATCTGGTAGGGTTTGAACTTGGATTCCCTACAGCTTCTTTTATGGTTATATAAAATTGTGATGATGATTTTTGGTTTACCTTTTCTACATGCACATTACTATAAATTTATCTAGTGACTAAATTGTAATGGCACAATATACATGCATATTATCTCTAAATAAGCTTATTAGCAACCAAGAAAAACCTTTCCCCAAATATTAGAGTCACAACATTCAATGCCTTCATCTTGAGGTTTCTAAGGTTCCATTTTACTTTCAATTCCAACACAAGTAAATTACAATTACTATTTTTTTTCTTTTTTAACAAAATGATAAAAATTAAAATAAGAGCAGATGTTGAAAGTGACTTACAAAAGTCAGGATGCTTAGTTTGGAATACACCACATTCTTGGCCAAAGTGACAAAGGTGTATACACATAGCAAATAACTGATGGCATTAAAATATATAACTGTTGGCCTATTATCAGATCTATATAATCATACAAAGCAAATTATTGTGAGCTCAAAACTAAAACATTGAAATTTTATATCATGAGCTTGTGTAATATAAAACAAGTAAATGCAGTTGCCAGAGCTATGAGCGAAGTCCAATGCTTTTCATTGACAAAGGCTAGTAACAAGACACTAACTTGAATATTTGGATATGGTTCTAGTATTTAGTATTCATAAATTATTCAAAGTTACAGTAAATTACTGTAGAGTGGAATATATTGGGTAAATTATTGCTATTAATACAATATGCAAATAATTATATTAATAAACTATACCAATGTTACTGATTTTTTAAATTAAGATACTAGATAGATTATGGTGAGGAAAATAATAAGCAATGGCAATGTACCATTAGTGATGATCAAGTGTTATCACTGGTTGTAGAACATTGTTAACTAATAGTTTCAATGTGCTTTAAGGCAGAAAACTGAATATAATTGTGTAAATATGTTCTAAATTATTGTAAAGCTAATGAACATAAGTATATGAAATAAATACCAAATCATTAGATTCTATAAAGAAATCAGTACAAAGTGAGAAATTTTTCCATTTTTAAAATAGTTTTTCCAATTCTGCCTCTTCTTAAAACTCTCCATCTTGAGTTTATTACTTGCAATAGATGTTTTACATTTAAAACTAAATTCATTTAATTTTTGGTGAAACACTTCATATTTTTTATCATTACCAAGAACAATCGAATAATTGTTTACTCAAGAGTTCATAAGAAGTTTGAGCATTGGAAGTTTCAAAACAGAGTCATGATCTATGGGCACTGACTCCAAAATTGGTCACCACTGCACCAGACTATACAGGGCATTTTAATCACTTATTTATGTATATATTAAATATTTTTATGAATTTATTGTGATGAAAATGCAGTGTGGGCTGTTTTCATGTAGTAACTAGAGATTGGTTTAGCAGAGGTGTTGTTAGGAAACAATCAATGACTATTGACAGCCCAAAGGATAGACTATTTTTCTTTAGCATCTAATGATTTTTTTTGTCTTGAGTTTAATTAAAAACAAAAGGAGACCCTCTTTCATTTCTAATCCTGGATTTAAACTCAGACAGCTACTTAGAAGAATCACATCTTATAATTTCTCCGTAAATAATAATTTATTTCTCCAGGCAAATTGTACATTAAATTAAATATTTTTATAGATTTGCTATAATGCAAACAAAGTAAAGTGTGAAAATATTTTTTTGATCTCTGGTTATTACATGGAAATAGCACTGCAGTATATATATATATGTCCAAAAGATGGCGCTATACCAAAACCGCCGAACAAGTGTAAGATTTGTTTTACATAAACGAAAAAAGAGTCAGAAATTAACTACCTCTTTCATTTGCTCACCCCCAGATCAGCTGATTTCAAGCTGGTTTGCTATCCTCAGTGGGGGACAGAGTATAGAAACTAGATCTAAACACTGACTCTCAAGTGTTTATGCAAAACGTTTCTATCAGATTGCAAGCGTGAATTTTTCAGACCGGTAAAGTCTTCAAACCCAGCCTAGCAAGCTAGATATTTATATGGGTCTGATCTCAGTTCAGAATCACCATATAATCAAAGTCTCTGCAATATATATCATTGCAAGAAAACTCTAAAGGTACATTTATGAAAAAACAAATACAAGTTAATCACGTAACCTGCTATCTTACACTTGTTCGGCGGTTTTGGTATAGCGCCATCTTTTGGACATAAATAACAAGTGATAGCAGGTTACGTGATTAACTTGTATTTGTTTTTTCATAAATGTACCTTTAGAGTTTTCTTGCAATGATATATATTGCAGAGACTTTGATTATATGGTGATTCTGAACTGAGATCAGACCCATATAAATATCTAGCTTGCTAGGCTGGGTTTGAAGACTTTACCGGTCTGAAAAATTCACGCTTGCAATCTGATAGAAACGTTTTGCATAAACACTTGAGAGTCAGTGTTTAGATCTAGTTTCTATACTCTGTCCCCCACTGAGGATAGCAAACCAGCTTGAAATCAGCTGATCTGGAGGTGAGCAAATGAAAGAGGTAGTTAATTTCTGACTCTTTTTTCGTTTATGTAAAACAAATCTTACACTTGTTCGGCGGTTTTGGTATAGCGCCATCTTTTGGACATAAATAACAAGTGATAGCAGGTTACGTGATTAACTTGTATTTGTTTTTTCATATATATATATATTGTTGATTGGTAATAATAATGTTACTACTGCATTATAAAACTATGAATATATATACCTTGTAATATATTCTGATATAGCATTGATTATAAAATATAATGACACACATCTATATTTATTCACAGCTTTGTGGCGCAGTGGCAATCAAAGTTTGAGAAAACGTGAACATTTTCCTAAATTTTAATTAAAGTTAGGATGTTTTTGTAGCTGATCCATAGCCAGTAAGTCTAATTATTGACAATTAAAAAATAAAACAAGGATGAAAAATCCAACTAAACCAACATCACCCAGTAATAGGCCACTTTGATGAGGAATGCTTTTTTAACTATTTTTAATGAGGTGTTCTTAGAGTTAGGAATCTTTGCAGTGGTTTATGTAAAGACTATTTTTACATATCAAATTAAATTATAATCAAGAGCTATGTAGACGTTATTATAGTTATATAAAAGTCTCCTAAGAGAAAATAATATTCATATCAAGAATGGCCACAGGCAAGATCATTGTTTCCAGGTGCTGAGAAAACGCCAAATCATTTTTAATTACTGTACTTAAAATTTTTATTTATTGTTTAAGGAAGTGTGTCGATATTTGTAAAAAAAAAAAAAAAACAACCCCCCAAAAAACGAACACACACACACATCATTCCCTACGCATTAAATTATTGTACGTCTGAAATATGCGACTACGCTTTTCCTTATTACCATAGGCACTCTTTTATTGATTTTAAGTGCATCCAAAACAGATATATTAATCTCGTAGTATTACAGAGAGTTGAAAGTATTCTCTATTAGCCTATTCTAGGAAAAAACAAAAAGTCAATTTATTTTTTATTAGCTGTAACAAAAGAATCTAATAGTAAACTAGTATTTTTGTTGTGATTTTTTTTGCTTAGAGATAGTTGCAGCAACTGAAAAATAGAATGTCTGGTCATTGTGTGATAGTAGATTGATAATATTATTGGCCACTCTATTAACGTAAGTTTATTCTAATATCTCAATATTTAGAGCACAACATTAAAGTTTGATAATGATTCATGTCTTTCATTAACATGCATAGCCAATATTTTATTGCGTTGTATTTAAACCCTATATTTATACAAATAATTCAAGTTTTCAGATGTTTTTTTAAGTCTCCAATTAACTGTTAATGAACACTAGATTAGCTAAGGGTTGGATACGCAAAAATAATTTTTAGCATTCCCAAATTTATTAAAAAATAAAATAACAACACCCAGGTTGAATGCCAGCCACTTGAATTTTAGGTAAGTGATTTAATCATTACATCAAAAACTCTTCCTAAAAGATAACAGCATTACACCTTTTTTTTGTCAATAATAAAAATTACATTATATGTAATTTTTCTTTTCATCTGACCTTCTGACCAAATAAACTTTTAGAGAGTTCTTCATAAACATCCTTTAGGAACTAATATTAATTAAATGGCTTGCTAGGTTGAATATAGGCTGATTTTCTAAAAAATAATTAAGTGCTTTAAATTGTTAACTATATTAATTTTTTTATAAGGTCAGTGTGACTTTGAATCCAAGGCCAAACTAGCACGTGAAAGCAAATTGCTACAAAATGGAAACTTTAAAAAAAAAAAAACAACTTATTTAGTTTTGATACTATTATTCAAAGTAATCATAAACAGAGTATTTAATGAAATATTTTCCCTGTGCAGTTTAGCACAATAATAGTAGTGTCAACTTGAGAGTTAAATATTTTAGGTTTGAGACTCAATTTATTACTTTTAGATCTCTAGTGTCATACAACTTTCTCAATAATTAATCATTTGATTTTTTTTTTAAATGACGATTTTGAAAATGAAAATCTGCTCTTGAATCAAAACTCAACCTGCCATTTCTGGTGGCTTTTATTTTATAACTCCAAAACAATTATTCATTTGAAATAATATTTTATATAGTGCTATGTTTTATAAGTAATAATAATCAGTTATTAAGCTAATGCACATGCGCTTTGAAGATTTAAATTATAGATGAATACTCTCAATTCCAAATACAAGCTAAAGTCTTTTTGAAAAAATAGAATGAATACATCTATCTTTTCTTACCTAAACGTTTATGTATGGGCAAATCTTAAGCATTTGGAAATGAGAGTGTAAAACAAATTTGGAATTGAGAGTATTCATTTATAATTTAAATCTTCAAAGCACATGTGCATTAGCTTAATAGCTGATTATTATTACTGTTTATAAAACAGTGCTATATTAAATATTATTTTATTATATATGTTTAATTTCAAAATACGAATAACGTATTGTAAATTGTAAAGATTTTTGCAAGTGTTATTTATTCAAGCATATTAAAAGTAAATTAAAGTGATTATTTAATATCTCATACTCTCATTTCCAAATGCTTAAGATTTGCCCATCCATAAACATTCGGGTAAGAAAAGATAGATGGATTCATTCTATCTTTTAAAAAATATTTCATCTTGTGTTTGGAATTGAGAGTATTCATTTATAATTTAAATCTTCAAAGCGCATGTGCATTAGCTTATTAGCTAATTATTTATTTGATTATTTTTTATTTCTATTGATGACAATTTTTGGTAAAGAAATTTGCCAAAGGTGCATTTTTTAAATAAAGATTTTTAATAAAGTTTCAAGATTTATCCCCAGAACAGCCTATAAATCAGGGATGGCTAAACTTTTAGATGTTGGGGGTGACTTTTTTGTGAAAATGTACCGGTACCTGAGAATGACTATATTTTTTTCAGGGCTTTGAACCAGAAACTGAAAAAAAAAAATGTTATTTTTGCTGGAACAAAAACTGGAATGGAAAAAAATAATGGTTAGAAGTCCTATTTTTTTTAGAATGCACATAAGAATTGGTGTTTTTTTCTATAAAGGCTTTTTAGGTACTCATGAATATTGGTGATGTTTTTAGAAGATACTGGCAAAGTGATTTTACTATGACTACTATTAAATTACCTCAGTTCCTTCTAGTATTACAATTTGTCCATGTCACCTTATAAAATATTTGGTAAATTACAATTATTAAATTATCTATTAATAATTATTTTCTAGAGTTGGCTCCAAATTTTAAAAAAAATTCAAAAAAATAATAATATTGCTTTAGAATTGTATTAAAATAAATTAGATGCAAATTTTACAAAAAAAAAAATTACAAAGTAAAAAAAATATTTTTTTTTTATTATTTTAATGTCATTTTGCTAGAGAACAAAAAATACATAACAACAATAAAAATAATATTTTACAAAAGTCTTTTATTTTTATATTTGGAAAATTCCCACATTTTCTCTGCTAACAGTCTTTAAAATAATTAGACATAAAGTTCATTTTTTGCTTTGACACCTATTTTTTTTTTTTGTAGATAAGAAAAAATCCTGTTTTCTTTTTAAATCTCGTTGGGGATTATTTGCTAGCTAGATGAAGTATTTTAAAAAGTTCACAACTTTTTTGTTTTAAAATCAGTTCATTAAAATCCTTGTTTCTCCAGGATAAGTTATTTTCATTTCTCCTCAAGAAAATGGCAATAAAATATTTCTAAGAATTTTGGCTCTAGCATTACACAAAAATAATTTAATTCTTTTCAGCTTTTTCCAACATGGGTTTATTTTTGAGATTGACTATAAGAACAGATGTTATTTTAAATTTAACTATTTTTAAATGAGAATAATTTTGAATTTTTACTTTTTTTTATTCTTTATTATTTTTTATAGTCAAATAAACTTTGAATTTTCCACTATAATTTGTCAATGTTCGTGTCAGCTTTATGATCGACTTCCAGAAACCTTGCAGTTGATGTCTTGGCCATTCCTACTATAAATCAAGCAAAGCTTTTTATTAATCAATACATTGAAAGCCTCTCAAAGAAGTAGTTACTATTTTGTCATTCAGTTAACTATGGACTGAAAACTCATTTTGCAAATAACATAAAGTTTTATGGTTTTTTTTCCATTGTCATATCAAATTTTTTAATTTTTATTTTAAGGCAAACTCTTTTTTATATATATAAACACAAAACTATATAGTCAAAATATATTACTAACCAAGTTTAGAACTAATTCTAAATATTGAGACAATCTGTTTAAAAGCTAGCAATTACCAATAATAATCACTTGGTACAATATCTTATGATTTAGTAATCTTCCTCTCTCTTCCACTTTGTATATATAACTAAAATAAAAATGTAATCTTGAATATCAAATTTCATCTTAACTGCAAAGCTTCATACATAGTATTGAGAAATGTTTAAAATACTAACAGCTGTATAACTGTATAAAAAATAAAAATAACGATTTAATAACAACATCTGGTTTTTTTTGTTCTTAAAGAAACGTGATCTTACTTTCAGTTTCAAGCTGAAAATATTAGAAAGTTTTCATGAGGAAAGAAACTATAAAAAATAAATTAATTAGGCAATTTTGATCAACAGAAATAAGGTCTCTTTAATTATTAAACAAAGTATGAATGTTAAAATTTATAAATGTTGAGATATCACATGATGACCAAATTATTTTTGCATTGTATAGTACTTATTTATAAAATTCATTTTTACCATTAATACTTTATTGATTTGTCATAATTACATATATTTACTAATGTAATTTCATTATATTTCCTGCAAAATATACTTTAGCCATCACATGGTTTTGCATGAAGATTTTCTTTCAAAACCAAGAAGTATATATATATATATATTACATCATCATAGCTCTCATGCTTAGACAAGCCATAGAATATCAGCAAAAAATAACATTACAATTAGATAGGAAATGAAATTTTATTTATTGTTTAATTAGTGTTACTCCATTTATTGCTTTTTTGTAGTGTTACCTTGACAACAAACTGATGATATTTTTTAGGCTTGTTTAAGCAGTAAGGCTGTCATGATGCATTCCCCCTATAAACGTTATCTTTCAGATAGCAAGTTTATAACAAACTGAATAGCCATTCAAGTAAATGAATATCTAGCCATTTTTACCTATAAGTTAAAATAGAATGGAAAGCCTTTCAAATCTTCACTGTTTACTTTATACCAAGCTTGGCGAGTAATGGTTCATTTTTTATTGTTTGTTTATGAAATGCTATCAGAGAAATCTATGCCTATGGTAAGATATTTAAAAAAGATATGTGAATTCTTTACTGCATGAGATTGAGGAGGGAAAGAACAGGAGGAGGATGTGGATGGAATTAAATGATGTAGATTTTTGAATCATCACCACTAAGGTAATTTTTGGACTGATTTCAAATTTTTCAGTATTTATTTGGTTATTTATTTCATAACCATTTAATATAAAGTGTTTTAAATCTATTTTAAATATTAATGAGCTCTTATAATTTGTGTGAGTCCATAAATGGATGAGCTCATATAATCACACTATATATAAGACCAAATAGTTTTATTGCTTTTTAAAAAAGTTGAATATTGAAAATGACTAAGCTGGGCATGATCAGTAGGTCTTAAGCTCTAAACTGTATGATTTTTTTTTATCACTCTAAACTATGCAGGACTATATTTATTATTCTACATTTTTATTTATATTAACTTTGTACAAAAGAAAAAATATCAATCAAAAATAAAACTATTATTTTATTTTTTAAAACTTTTTGGCATCCCACAACTTCAGCACTTTTAGATTCAGCTAATGGTGAAAATGCATGGTTTTACCTCTATATTTATTATCAAGTTAAAAATAGTTAGATACTTAAATACCCATTTACTGACCAATGATTAAACATCAAACTGAATTGACTGTGTCCAACTTCTTAATATCACAAAAAATTTATTCAAAGCACACTTAGAATTGGCTCCCCAAGTCATAAAAATTATATGCAGACATGCTAGTGAAAGCCTTTTAACTTTTTGATATGTAACTATAAATATTGATATACTAGAAAGAAATTGGATTAAGAGTGATAAGTAATGGCAGACTATTATCACCGGTAACCAACAGCTGTCATTTGGTCATAGAACCAGATTACTTTTCTTTACGGAAAACAAAAACAACATATACATATAGGTTAATTTGAATATATTCACTAACTTAGGCTATTGTTTAAAAATACAAATTACTGTAACTCTGAGTTGTTGGCAAACAAATCCTTGTTTGAGTGTTTTTCATAATCTTTGTTAAAATAACTTAAAGTAATTTTTGGATGGATTTTGAATAGGAAAAAAGAATGTTCAGAAAGTATAATGAAACACATCTAAACTCTAATATGCTTTCAAAAACATTTATTTTCATTTTATTCTCAAGCTATCTACTATAAACTTGAATAGTCAATGAACACCAGATGATATAATGCTATAAATGTTCAAACTGATCAGTTTTTGACTTTGATGATGACTGTGAAGATTAGGATTCAAATCTGGAGCTAAGGCATTTAACAACCTCAAGCTAATAACTGGAAATTTAAAAAAAATCTTAAGATTAAAATCAAGCCCAACTCATTAGCGTAGTTATATAGAATCTGACAAGAAGTCTGTTTTTATATATTTTAGAGGTCTCAGTTCTATCACAATTGAAGGATTCTTGTGCCCTTTAGCTAGGAGGTTAGTACCAACAATAACAGCACATGACCTCTCATGATACTCACTCATATGCTTGCAAGGGCAATTTTTTTAATCCTACTTAGAGATATCAACTATAATCTTGAGCAATCAATGAAAAACAAATGTTTTAATGCTATCAATTACCATCGTCAGAATGACTAGTTTCTAACTTTTAGTCTGTGTTTGAAAACTTAAAAGTTTTTTTTTTTTTTTAATTTTGATTTATTGGCATGAATAGTGTCAAAAATTAAAATATGGCTATTAGATGTGTAAATGCATTAGTTCCAAGTTTAAATTCTAGTTTTCACTCACAAAGGCCAAAAGCAGAAATCCATTAATTACTCAAATTTATAATAGATAGCTCTAGAATATAATAAAAATAAATTATAAAAATTATACAATCATGATATTACTTGTAAAAGAAGGCTTTTTTCATCCCCCTTTTTTTTTTACAATTAGTTTCATAGTTGTGAAATATTTAGAAGTAAAATAGATTGATTAATTTGTAAAAATTAGATAACAGGTCATATTTGTTTTTAGGTAAATCACTTGTATTGTTAATCATTACAGCTGATTTTAAGCTTTAGAAAAATTAAATATGTAATGATATTTGCTGCAGTGGATTGATAATGGTTGACAATGAAGATATGTTAAGACATCATAAAATGTCTAATAAACAGAATAATGACTAGCATGTTCTATATGTAAATGTATTTATGTTCCACAGATTGGTATGTATAGTAATCATAAGATTCATCTCTAATGTATTTTTATTTTTATCTTATATTTTTCTTACTTTTGGAGATGAAATGATTCAAGAATGAATACTACTGTTGCATTCTAATTAATAAATATAATGAAGATAATGCTTTTTCCTCATTAAAAAGTCCTGTCAGACTGCTAATGGGTATCATTGTACTTGACTACTTACATTGTATTTTCTCTTCAGTTGAATATTTAAACACTACTTTGACATCATGAAAGAATACTGGGATGACTAATTGAGAAATTTAAGATTCTTTTAATTATGAAAAATAACATGAAGGGTTGTAACCTTTTACAGAAGTGCCTTAAAAATGATTATATGACAGCCAATCATATGTAATAATGACTGCATAGGAAACTCTCAAGTCAAAACACAAGGCAGAGATTTTACAAAAAAAAAGATGGTTCCCATCTTCCTCTCTGCTTAAATTTATGTATAAATTAGCCTGTCTAAACATTTTGAAATGAGAGCATGAAGCTTTAAACACCTTCACATTTAATTCACTAAATATATATAAACAAACAATGTGAAATCTTTCGATTTACTACAAAGTAATTTTCAAATCCAATGAATTGATAGTAACAAATATAAATATATTAATTTATTAAGCACAAGCAGATGAGATAATAATAATGTGAAAGGCTGAAATCTTTGACAGAAGCACCTTAAAAGTGCTTGCGCTTAATAAATTAATATATTACTCTGGTTAGCACAAGGTGGCACTACTATATGGAGAGTTTTTGCCTGTTTAATTGCCAATTCATATGGGCCAAGTAATTTGGCAACATGGATGAACAATGCAAAATTGCTATAAACTTTCACATAGCTTTTTTTTTTAATTATAGATTATCCAAGTTTAAAATGAAGAACATAAACTTTATTTTGATTTTTTTAAAAATAAAATAATAATAATAAGAAAACAATTTAAATGAATGAATGTGTTATAATAATAGTTGAATGTAATTGAAAAATTTAAATGAAGTTTAAAATTTTTCTAAAGGCATTCAGTATTTATTATTAGATGATGGAAATAGTTCAACAATAAATACAAGTTAAAATACATGCTTAAATTTTTTTCTTCAAATAAAAACTTTAATAATTAGAATAAAGAACTCCTCCATAGAACCAATAGACTGCTGATAGATCTTCTGCCTTGACTTCAACTACATCTCATGAGAGCTCTGTATAAATTTGCCAGTCATCTCTCTGACCAGCTAAAACCAACTTTGCAAACTACAGCAAACTAACCCCCACACTGTTTCTCA
The DNA here is from genome assembly GCA_028023455.1 of Epiperipatus broadwayi. Taxonomy (NCBI): domain Eukaryota; kingdom Metazoa; phylum Onychophora; class Udeonychophora; order Euonychophora; family Peripatidae; genus Epiperipatus; species Epiperipatus broadwayi. The sequence goes on along the minus strand of JAQFVV010001979.1, from coordinate 3,016 downwards.
AAAATTTTAAACCAGACTTTGCAGCTAACTCTTAGCCAACTGTTTCTCAAAAAAATTACTATCCAGACTAAAATAATCTTTTTATCCAAACCTTTTATAGACTTGGATTAAGGTGATAAAAACACATTTAATTAAAAACAGTGTTTTTTCTTATCTTTTCAAAAAAGATCACTAATTCTTTTTTTTTTTCAAATGTCATAGCATTGGCCGGGATGCGAACCCACAACCGTCTGCAACCAACTACTTGCTTGCAAGGCGGTTGCGATGACCTCTCAGCTAACAACACTAATTCTTTCAAAAGCAACTTTGAAATTTTACCAAAGGTGTGATCTACATGTTTTTACTCTTTTCAAATCACTTTTAATTAAAAGCTACTTTATGGAATTTTTAATCTACAAAGATTTTTACAAATAGATAAAAGAAATGTATACAAACATTATTTCAAAAATAATATAAATTTTTACAATTATCAGTTTGAATTGCTGGTTTATGAATTTCAAAATCAGAATTATAATAATACAATATTAACTTTTATTTGGACCTTATTAAATGTTTTAATTTATAATAAAATTCTGTTTTAAATTCAGAGTTATTTAACCCTTTATTTATTATTTTTAGTCCAGGAAATGTAGAAAATATCAACAAAATTTTTTGTGTGTTTATTTCTACTTTTCCTTTATTTTATATATATATATGTGCACACACACTATGTTGCGATGTGCCATGTAATCCAACCATTGACAATATATACAAACACAATAAAGATATTTTAACATGTATATGCAGTATGTATTTACTCCTATAATTTCTTTTAATTTTAAACATATATACATAATAAGATAATGCAAAAATAATCAGTAAAAAGATATACTGTAGAGTATTGTATAGGTTTTAGCACACACATATGATCTATATAGACATTTATGTACATATATGTGTATATGTATGAAATAGACAGTATTAAAATTATTATACGTTTAAATAGAAACAAAAATAATAATAAAAATTAAAGCATTGCACAATGGAAAAATAGTTTAGTATTTATAACTGATAAAAACTGATTAAAAATTTAAAAAATACTGCACATAAAAAATAGTAAAATTATTAATTTTAGTGTTCAACTATTTATGTATAGAGATATGATGTTCTGTGATCACATCACATTGTATATAATAGTTTAAACATGAACTATTATTTTTTTTACTAATTTCTCATTTTTTTAAAACCATGATGGATTCTGAAACAATAGACATGGCAACTTCACTTTATGTTATAGGTGTAATGGATGATAGTGATTATTATTATTATTATTATTATTATTATTATTATTATTATTATTATTATTATTATTATTATTATTATTATTATTATTTTATTATTATTATTATTATTATTATTTAATAATAATAATAATAATAATAATAATAATAAAACAAAGGCAAAACTCTCTATACAGTAGTGCCACCCTGTGTTAACCAGAGTAATCAATGGATGCCAGAAGGCTTGTGCATAAAATCCCTATCTAGTGCCTACTCATCCAATATCCCCAGACTAGTTTCTGGCTTGTGGCCATCATCAGTGAGGAGCCTTGGATCTGAGAGCACTGCACCTAGATCTTAGGATCTAATGTAACCCTCCAGCAGCCACCTTTTAACTCTACTTTACTACAAAACTATGAGAATGAAATTGAAAACACAAAAATATTTTCAATCTAAGCTCAATAGCTTATATAGTCATATGGGTCTGAACTCAATTCAGCACACATACATTTTGGTGTCTTTGGCTCTTAAACAACCATAGCCACCACTATCCTATTAGGCAGGATTGGTGTTAAACCACTAAACATCACATGATCACCATCTCATACTAGCACATAATTGTTAGTAAACAAAGGCAAAACTCTCTCCATACAGTAGTGCCACCCTGTGCTAACCAGAGTAATCAATGGATGCCAGAAGGCTTGTGCATAAAATCCCTATCTAGTGCCTACTCATCCAATATCCCCAGACTAGTTTCTGGCTTGTGGATGAGTAGGCACTAGATAGGGATTTTATGCACAAGCCTTCTGGCATCCATTGATTACTCTGGTCAGCCCAGGCACTACTGTATAGAGAGTTTTGCCTTTGTTTTAACAATTATGTGCTAGTATGAGATGGTGATAATGTGATGTTTAGTGGTTTAACACCAATCCTGGCTAATAGGATAGTGGTGGCTATGGTTGTTTAAGAGCCAAAGACACCAAAATGTATGGGTGCTGAATTGAGTTCAGACCCATATGACTATATAAGTTATTGAACTAGATTGAAAACATTTTTGTGTTTTCAATTTCATTCTCATAGGTTTGTAGTAAAGTAGAGTTAAAAGGTGGCTGCTGAAGGGTTGTTGCATTAGATCCTCCTAAGATCTAGGTGCAGTGCTCTCAGATCCAAGGCTCCTCACTGATGATGGCCACAAGCCAGAAACTAGTCTGGGGATATTGGATGAGTAGGCATTAGATAGGGATTTTATGCACAAGCCTTCTGGCATCCATTGATTACTCTGGTTACACAGGGTGGCACTACTGTATAGAGAGTTTTGCCTTTGTGTTAACAATTATGTGGTAGTATGAGATAGTGATCATGTGACTATTATTATTATTCTTTTCTTCTTCTTCTTCTTCTTCTTCTTCTTCTTCTTCTTATTATTATTATTATTATTATTATTATTATTATTATTATTATTATTATTATTATTATTATTATTATTATTATTATTATTATTATATTGTTTTTTGTATGTTGTTAAAAGTATTGCAGTGTGTGTCTAAATTTAGTTTCATTATTTGTGCTGCATGATCAGAAAAATTGGTGGGAGAAAGTTTTACTTCAATTGCATGGTGTAACATGGGAGAATAAAACAGCAGATCAATCAAAGTACCGTGTCTGTTATTATAAAAAGATACTGAGTCCGGTGGAAGAAATCCTTCCCCGCTCATTAGTGGTATTGTAAGTTGGTGTAATATTCTGCTGTCTCTTGT
>JAQFVV010001978.1:0-39137 GCA_028023455.1 Epiperipatus broadwayi | reverse complement strand
TCATAAAAAAATATTTTCCTTAATTTCATTTGATATATTGCCTTTTTATTTATTTGTGCATTTTATTGATTTTCTATTTTATTGGTATTATTTATTTTATTATTATTATTATTTTTTTTTTTTAATGCTTATTTAGATTTGTATTATTGTGCAATCTATAATTGGCTAAATGCTGTTGATATGTACATTAAATAAATAAAGAATTGAATTGAATTGAATTATTATTATTATTATTATTATTATTATTATTATTATTATTATTATTATTATTATTATTATTATTATTATTATTATTATTATTATTATTATTATTATTATTATTATTATTATTATTATTATTATTATTATTATTATTATTATTATTATTATTATTATTATTATTATTATTATTATTATTATTATTATTATTATTATTATTATTATTATTATTATTATTATTATTATTGTTATTGTTGTTGTTGTTGTTGTTGTTGTTGTTGTTGTTATTATTATTATTGTTGTTGTTGTTGTTGTTATTATTATTATTATTATTAGACAAAAATTTACAAAATTTGAAAAACAAAAATATGTAACCAGTTTTTGGAAGTCTAAAAGTAAAAATGCAAAGGTAGAAACTATCACTGGACAATGTGAACTTGTAAGAAAACATAATATGCAGGGAAACAGCTAATACTTTTTAACAAACTTTAATTACATTTGTTTTGCCATAATTCTTTTTAGATATTTACTAAATCATGAAGACATTGCAGGATGGACTTCATAAAAATCACACATTCTTGACATCTAGTGATGAAAGATTTACGTTTCCATAGCAAAACTGTGATAATTAATTATTCATGTGCAAACTCCAAATAAAACCACAACTACATTCAGCATCTTAGATATAAACTACAGAATACATATCATGACAATAAATTCTATGTAGAGAAAGGAATATGAGGACAATATATGAGATTCTTATTAATGTGTAAAATAGTTCTGAAAATAGTAAAAAAAATTGCTATTCCACACAACCCCTGTATATTCCACATATCACCTGTAATAACATTGAGGTTTTAAAAACATTCTGGATGGTGACGATCTATTATTTATGTACATGACTTGGATGCATGCATATTAGACTGTATAATCATGTATTAATTGATTTGATCTGCTTAATGGAAACCATCTTGTTGAAGATTGGTAGATTTTATTAATCATTAACAGCTTAAGAATTTTTATTTTATAATTAGTTTTTATGTCATTTAATACAGTATATTTTAGGCATTTAGATGTATGTCAAAATAACTGGATGATTAGTTGTGTGAGATGTCAGGTGACATTAAAACACCAAAGGGGCAGATTGGAACAATATTTACATTCAGTTCAACATTTTTTCTTTCACCTAATTAAAAAATGAACCAGAAACTTTCAGCTTTTACATCCACATTAAACTGCATAGGCCTAAATGCATTTTCATCTTTAGTTTTATAAGACATTTTTTACTTATTATATTAAGAGTTTTTGTTACTTTTTTTTTTATATTTCTCAAGCAGTGAATTATGGGAAATGTAATAGTGATTTCAGATAATACTTCTGACTATAATGTTTTAATTTTTGTAATGGCTATATTTTCTGAGAAAACAATATCAGGGAATGGGTATTTTTTTTACATTAAATTCAGCAGTTTTATGTTTACATTTAAGAAAATTTACGGAATTTTCAAAAACATGAAAATTATCAAAACAGTTTCCTTTTCATACAATTTTGTACTTTTTAATTAGAGGAGACTTGAAGCCAGACTTTCAAGTTCCTTTTGTTCATCCACTCCATCTTATACAACCAATACACATGACCACATACATATGAATTGGTTGTACAAAATAGAGTACATAATTGAAGAGAGCTTGTAAATATCCTCTAATTATATCTAGTGTGAGTATACTATATTTGTATTGAAACTTTTTTTTTAGTTTTTTTGGACCAATAAACTGATATCAATATAAAAACAAGGCAAAACTCTCCATATAGTAGTGCCACCCTGTGCCAACCAGAGTAATCAATGGATGTGATGATATTAATATAAAAAAGTAAGAATTGTTTATAAGTTTGTTAAAATTATTTCTTTAAGAATTTTCATTTTTAATGAATCTGTCTGTAAAATTTATAGAATATCACACTGTTATGGATATAGTCATGAATAAAACCAAAATTGAAAAACTTATTAATTGGAATTGTTTTTGTCTGGCATTTGAAATTATCTCATTAATGCAAAATCTATGATTAAAAAATTGTATTGTCATGTGTCCATAGTACAGTCATTCTCAAGTCTGTCTTAAAAAATGGATAAAATAATTGACTGTGAATGATAATTCTGAAATTCATTTGCATATGCACAAACACAGTTTTCAATAATCAAGCTTATTAGCTTTAATTGTGTCAAAATTAATATAAGAATTGAACACCTAACAGAAGAACCTTAAAATTAAAAAATAGAGTATACTTGTTGTAGGCAAAAAAATCCTATCTAATTTATTTTCCTTATATTTCACTTATCAAAATTATTTCACTGCCTTGGTTCCGTGCATTGGTAAAGAGATAATTATTGGAGCTCAAGATCCATGGATGGTATTTTGTCATTTTTGATACACAATTAGTAAACTATCTAATTATCTATGTATTATCTCACTGAATATTACAGATTTTAATACTTGATCAAAACAGTGCAAATGCATAATCAATTTTGCACAAATATCATTCTAAGAAAAAGTCAAAATTTTAATCGGGAATATTATATCAAATGAGAGCATTAAAATGGAATATTTAAATTACCAATTTACATAAATTAATATTCCATTTAAATTATACATGCATCCTGCTATTTACTAATGCTATAGTTCTGGCTTCATTGGCCACAAGTATGCTTAGCTAGAACAAATTTTCTATAATCATTATGGAATAATCTATTCTTGAACCAATGTTCAAAATGATATATATATATTACAATTAGTCTAAAAAAGAAAAACTTTGTTGAATTATATTATATTAAGTTGTAAGATGAATTTATTATCTTCAGTTATCTTTTAAAAAATGTGTTCTATCTACCAAACCTGATCACCATTGTGCCAGCCATTCATTTATTTTAGTTGTTCTCATGCACTTATAACTATTTTTTCTTTTTATGATTAAAAAGATGTTTTATTCTCCTACATTTTTTCTTATGCCCTTTCAGCTCCTTCCAGCATAGCTATAATAATATCTACACCTCTAAATACATGCCCAACAAGACTTTACTAGATTGCTATCCAACCATTGTTTAGTGGAGTATTCAAGATTTTCTTTTCTTTGTTTTAACTTCTAACTAAAAATATCCAGATATCTATTAATGAATTAATAAGTAGATATTATAAACCAATAAACATCACATGATCACCATTTTTATGCTGGCTCTCAACTGTTATTAAAACAGGCAAAACTCTCTATACATATTGCCATTCAGTGCAAGCCAGAGTAATCAATGGATGCCAGAAGGCTTGTGCATAAAATCCCCATCTAGTGCCTACTCATCTAATATCCCCAGACTAGTTTCTGGCTTGTGGCCTTCGTCATTGAGTGGCAATATGTATAGATGATTATGTAAGTTAGCAATAAGCCAGAATGCCTGCAATCGGAATTAGTTTTATCCAGTTATACTTGGAGTTATCCATATGATATGTGAATGTTGGATATACTAACTATCATCAATGGAACATTTGTTTCTCCATAATTTTATGTAAAAAAAAAAATTTCAATGACTTTTTTTTAATATTACAAATATGATCCGGTCAAGTTTTCTTCTTGGTCGCTTCACCTTTTCTAATTGTCCACATTTCTGCTTCTAATAAAATATTTAACATTTATTAAGTCTATTTCGTAGATTGAATATCATTGGGCCAAATTTTCACGCAATTTTTTTTTAGTTAATTCGATTAGCACTTCACCAACTTCCCAAATAAATGCACTAATACAAAAATTCAAGCTCAATTTTTCTTCTTACCACCTATTTTGATTGCTGCTGTTTGTATACGCATTTAAATTCATCCCGTCCCGAACTTTTTACAAATTTCTTTCTAGTCTTCATAATATTTTGTTACACGCTTGTTGTCACTTCCTGAAAGTAATATCATATTATAAGAAAGTCTGGTAATGTGAAATAAACCCTTCTATTCCCAATTATAATTCATTCCTTATCAAAACAATAAGTTACCAATTCATCAAAACAAAGCAAAAGATATCTATGTTTTACACATCGTCGTATTTCGGTCTTTACCGTACTAAAAACAAGTATATTAGTAAATACGTAATAAAATATAGAATCATTAATATCAATGTTTATTTGAAAATAAAAATGTATATTTTTATCATTAAAATAAAAACGTAGTGGGAGAGAAAGAAGAAATAATAAAAAAGCTAGATTATTAAATAATAATAATTATTATTATCAAAATAAAAATATATGTTTTAGTCAACGTTAAAAAAATAAATGCCACGTTTAAATTTTTTTAATAACTAATTTAACAAATGATTTGTATACACTTTCTTTTTAAATAAACATTTAATTCCGTGATATAATCGATTTTACAATTTTAAATTAAGTAACTCCAGCTCTGCATGATAGAACTAAAGCTTAAAATAAACTGAAAATTATCTAAACTTAACTTAGATAATGCGAGCTCAAAATTATGACCAATCATATCACTCGTTGTATCTTTGCTTGAGATAACGATGCCTGTGTGGGATCCTTTCATTAATAAACTGAAAGTTTTGTAACAATCACATCTGTAGGTTGTTGCTTTCAGAAGCAAACATACCACAGAAAGTTTTTTTAAAAAAAATTCTTATGTAAATAAATTTTCAAAAAAAGTTTGCTAACAAAATATGTTTGGTCAAAGAAGTCTTCATATGCAACATGTAAATCACTTGAAACAGGAAGTTGATAAACAAACTTTGGTACAATACCTTGCTATATATAGTTAAGGAAAAGGATGATACCCTTGTGTCTTACCACAGAAAGAGAGGGAAAAAATCTGACAAAGATAAAAATGTTGGAAGATGATATTTAAAAGTAATAAACTTTCTACTGTTTCTAAACATGTCAACAAGAATTATTATAAAGCGATGCAGTGAAATAAATATTCTAATTTTAATATCAAATTCTTATTTTTTTAATTTAATGTTGACAAACTTTACTAAGAATTATTTTCGTTAATTTTAATATATTTAGAGTTGTAAAATCGGAGCCAAGTTAATTGCGAAAGGCAATTTTTACTTTTCATACTTATATATATTGGCTATTGTTGTTAATATATAGATTTGCTATTAACCCGTATTTATGGCACCAGATTATAGGACAGATAAATGATATTTCTTAATTCAAAAACATATGCAAAGTACTAATCACAGATTGAAATGAAATAATGTATTAATATTATGACATTATGTTGATGATAACGTATATATATATAATGTGGTAATTTCTCTATGTTAGTATTCGAATGAGAGTTCACAACATGTCGGCACAAAATAGATCCTTGAGCTCAACATTCCAGAGTCTGTTACTCTACAATGTAAAGGGCACAGGGCTTTTATTTTGTTGAGAGAGACATATACCTGTTTGCACAAACATTACTTCTCTTTAAATCTAATTTGATATAATGGAATTTGTTCAAGTCTGGATCATTTGAAATTTTGGCTGAGGGACATTTTCATTAATATGATGGATGTCACTAAAGGTTATACTGACTTGAAATAGTGTTATATCATTAAGTACATTAGAAGTTTTTCCTCCATTATATTCAGTTATATATTTACAAATTCTAACAATTTTAATAATCCTGTTAATAAGCAATGATTAAATATATAATGCTAAAAATATATTATTTATGAAATAATAAACATTAATTTATCCCATAATAATAGTTCACAAATCAGATTTACTAGAGTCATTTTATGCCTTCTTTTGTATCAGTGTTAACTTACAAGCCATTTGCAAATTTGTAAATGATTCTAGTAAATATGGCTTGTAAATTATTTTTATGGTATGCTCATTCAAATTTCATTACTCAATAAATATTATTAAATATTCTCAATATTATATATTTAATAGCCACTATTTAGATAAAAGATTAAACAGTAATGTGATGTGATGTGATGTACTGTGGCTTTTCCTTAAACGAAATCAAGAATATCTCAGCAATTATACCCAGATAAACCTGTTAGCCACTTTATTTTCCATTCCCCACTCTAAGTTTTCCCATATTCTGCTCCATCCCATTTCTCTTCTTCATTCAGTGGTCCCACTTAGTACAAGCCTTAGTAATCAGTGAATGCACAAACCTTCTTGCATCCATTACGGCATCAAGAATTTGCTATGTTTGACAGCTTATATAAACATAGGAAATAGTGATCATATAATGTAAAAGGTTATAACACTTACTAGAATTTATATTTTAGTAATTATTTGAAATTGTGAAGTGATTAACAAATAATGTACTAATTAATGATGAACCCTTTTGAGTATTAATGATTGGATTCACTATCCATATAACAATATAGTGTTTAGATAAAGGTATTGCATTTTTTATTTGATTGCATTTATTTGCATTGATGCAAAAGAGAGTGTTCCTTCCAAGTTACTTATTAAGACTTTTATTAGTCTGATGGTAAAATATTATTATGATATTCTATTTATAGGTTAATCTATTTTCATCATTACTTTAAATTGCAATGTTCAAGAATCTAAAGGTCTATGTTTAATTCCCAATCTAGTACTGTCATTTGTCAAATTAGCAGCACTGGAAGAAGATAGGAGGAAAATAACCCTTAAAACATTGGGTATATACTAAGACTTTAATGTAATTGAAAATTTAAATAAAGTTATTTTTTTCTAAAGACATTCAATACTTTATATTAAATAATGTAAACAGTCCATTGTATAAATACAACTAAAATGCTGTCATTAGAAACCTTCATGAAAACATTATTATGATATAACTGAAATACAAGCTTATTATATACCTGTATCAATATATGTAATATATAGGGTATATGAGCACAGACATTCACATGACCCACCACTCTCCACTCTATCTCATAACACTGATACACCTGAACACATGTATGTCGAAAAGATAAATAATCACCAATATATGTATTTCATGCTAAACCAGCAATCATCAGTTGGTCCAGATTATTATCTCCACACAAATATGCAATAAGTGCTCAGATATATATTAAGATAGCCAATCTTCATTCTTTACTGGACAGGCTTCAATCCACTCCAACTCTTCAACCATCCATCCAATTAAAAATCTGATGATGGAATGCTCAAAGGCCACCCTAAGGCTGAAATTCCCATCACACCCATGTTGACCTAAAGTCATATGTACATTTGGGGTTTACTATTCTAAAAATATTATATAAGAAAAACGTGTAATCATAAAAGTAAAATATGTATTTCATGTCATGTCTTTTTTTTTTCTGACATCAGATCTCTTCACATTAGGATTAATATTCACTATACACTGCTCCATCTCTGAATTAGCCAATCACATAGACATCAAGTTATACCAATAGAATTGTGTACTTAATAACTAACTATAACATAAATTTCAAGTATAATGAAATATTAAAATGATATAACTCTTCTTTTATTAAAAAAAAGTACATTTATTTACAATGAAAATATCATTCATCAACATAAGCCAACTTTAAAAACCAAAATTAATAAAGAAAAACCAAGATCAAAAAGCACAGTACCATATACATATTATTTCAAGACATCAATTATAGACAATACAATAAAAAAATTGATGTTCTTTCAAGTTATATTTTTATGCAAGATGTTACTAATCTAAAAAATTAATAAATCATAGTTCTAATGTACAACACTTCCTGAAGAGAATTTTATGACTCAGTAACATGACCAGTTTGAATATTCAAATAGCCATTTTAGTGTTTAGTGTTTAACAGGTGCCGAAATTTATTAAAGAAGTGCTTACTTTTATAAAAAACTGTCAAATTTCAGAATCAATTTTCTTAAGTAAGATCTATTATTTATTTGTTATGCTTTGGCTTTGAATTATCTTTATTTATGGTCACTTAACAGTCTTCACCTGTAATTACTTTTATAACTTCTGTTACATTTTATTTTATAAATATAAAATAATCCATAAAATGCCATATTTTAGAATGGATGCCAAAAATTTTTATAGCTATTATTTTGTCTAAACAAGCATATAATATTCAATCCACTATGTTTGTGTAAGTATGGTCTCTTTTATGAGTTTTATTTTAAGATATTTTGAAATTATATAAATATTGGTAGAATGAACATAGATGATACACAAATGGATGTTTAATATTATTATCCTTTGTCATCTACAATTTTTAGAATAGTAAAAACTGTAAATTAACACCATGTATTCTTCTTTCACTTTATAAAACTACTTTTCAAAACAATTTAGAATATTTTATTTTCTCAATTTTTTGTCCTATATTTTTGATATTTTTTTTAGTCCCTTCCATATCTGTAAGAGTAGAGGAATCTCTACAAAAATTGTCTAACTGTATACTATTTACTAAGTAACACTGCCATATCAAATCCATTTCCAGCATAACTTATTCCACCATGAGTAATATCATTTCTAAAATTGCTTTCCATTGCCAAGAGGCTTTTATTCTTTATATAATTATATATATTTTTATAAAAGAAAAATATTGTAGTTAGTATGTGTATGTAATTTAGAGTTGAAAGTGTGGATTAGCCAATACGTAATTCAATTATCTTAGAATAGTGAGATAACTAATGATGTGATAGATTAATGATGATCAGACTTTTTAGAAATTAGATGACAGAAGATAAAAGCCTTAGGTTTATATAAAAACATCATTGTATATGATAAGCCAATTTTATATTTTATAAGTCACCAGAAGATATTTTGTTTAAACATTGCTTATTGATTATTAATAGTTAACTTTTTATCAAAATATCATTTACTATTCATCAACTGGGAATTAGGTTGGCAGTCTTAATTTAGTCATTATATATATATATATATTGTACCGATCGGAATGAAAGTGAAGATCGAATCTAACCGCAAAAACAATATCTGCAACTACCAGGGCGCCATCTAGGCATTTGAGCCTAGAAAAATTTATAAAGTAGGCAGATACGCGCTGTTAAGATTCCACTTTATTTAAATATTCCGATCGTTAGCCCAAGTCACTAGCTCAGCGGAGATGCAGAGATAATAAAATATAAATTGTATATCTTAAATATAAGAGAATAAAAGCCACTGCCAGAAATTAACACATAAAAAGATTTATTTACGCACATATAAAATAATATTTAAAATTTGAGGAATAAATTTAACGTTTATAATTTTATATTGATCTTTAATTCTAAATTTAAGTAGATTTCAAATAATGAGTTTACTATTTATTTAGAGGGTCGAGTATGAATGGACTACATAGGTCTGCATTTGAAAGGAAAATATTCTTCCCTGATTTAACCTTAGGCAACAAATTTCGCAATCAACTGGCGCCAATCCATCTGATACATTCATGTATTCAATGTAGCATGATACGACAACACAAAATACTATATTGTCAGGAATGTGCATCTGAACAATAAGTAGAAATAGAGAAGATATTGACTCTCCACCAACAGGAATGTGACATCTGTTGGCAAGTAGATCAATAAACTAAAAACTCCATAGGAATGGACTGCGGTCTTCTGCCGACTTACAAACCCATCCATAGGCAAACAGAGGGTGTGTGGCGTATATCTATAATCCTGCCCGTAGCGGACCTCATACTACATCTACTAATTACACAAATATATCCAATCCATTGAACCAATTCAACTACGAAATGAATAACCTAAGATTACCCTCCCTTAATACAACTTTACAAAACTATATAGCCATTCACGCCCGACTTAATTTTAACATTTATATACGTTCGCACAAATGAGTTTAACAATGTTGGGTATAGATCGATTACATAGATTCCACGGTCAAAAACATTTCAAAATAAACATAAACGATCAAAATACAAAATTATTGATACCGACAATCGCAGAGGGAAACTTATAAGTAACCCAATAGTATTCACCATAAGATACTTGCGTTGTCACCAATAACTTAAAAGACATCCGAATAAATACATTTTAGATACTCACCGTAAGGTATCATTATTTATCGAATGTCTATATATTTTGATCAAATATGAAAACCAAAATATAATTAACCGCAAACGAATCCATGCAAGCGTCTATAAACAACTTTAAATTTAATACATTTTAGTTAAAATATAATACACACAAAAAAAAATGAACTGGAAATGATTGCTTAAACATCTACATAAAAAAATATCAATAATTGAATTTGCATTCTTTAAGTCAGATAAGAGTTCTTATTTTCAGTTATTAATTACTTGCAATTTTAGGAAAGTTATTAGATAGATACAATAGTTCATACTTTACGGATTTAATAGATTGAGAAGTCCATCTTCGTGATCACTTTAGTAGATTTTGTCCTTCTTTGAAATGAAACTGCGACTTGCCATGCATTTGGTCAGGAACTGTCATCCAGAGGCCTCAGCTGGTTGTCCGGAAAATTAAATTTATTGCAGACTTCCACATCGTGAAAATCTGCAATATAGCTAGTTATAACGATCTATTCATAGTCAGCTCTAAGATAACAATTATAATAATCATTTTGCTTTTATATTTTTCTTAGCCTCTTATCATTTGATCATAGGATTCAATCGGCAATACGTCACTAATCCTCTGGTGTTTCAGTTACGGTCCGTGCTGAATTTCTGGTGTTTGCATTGGTCATTTAATTTCTTTGTACTCTCTTATCTAACTTTTCATCTGACTTTTTAATTAAACAGCTTTTAGATAATTAATAAACAATCATTTCCATTTATAGATTACAGGAATTAATTAATACCTGTTTTTATTTTAACTTACGTTATTTTTTTATTAAAATATTTTTATATTTCAATCTTGTATCTTTTTATTAAAAAAAATACGTTCAAATACTTTTTTTTTTGTTTATGAAAAAAAAATATTTTTAAAGTTTAGCATCTGTGCGAATGTATATACGTTTAACAAACGTTTTAATTTTAGCGTTTAGTTTTTTACTTTTATTTGCGAACTTTTAAGTTTTTATTTTAAATAAATGTAACGACATATTTATATATCGTTACATATCAGTAAACTTCCTCAAAAAACAAAAACATTAAAAAAAAAAAAAAAGACTTTACTTAGTGTTAGTAATTACGGTACACAAATTGATTATATATGAAAATTTCAAAAGGACAAAACTTTTTTTTTTAAAGACAAAACAGTAATTACAAATATAATGATAAAAAAAAAGTTGACTGATGATTTCCTACTACCAGCTAAATTTCTGCCCCCTCCCAAGTTTCATTTCTCCTACCTTTAAGTATTATTTAGGCAAGTTAAACGATTGGATTTTAAACAAGACTTTTAAAAAAAAAATTATGATTTATATTTATTATTACGTTTTATTTATTAGTTTTTATTCCTCGAATTTATCTCTACATATGCGCAATTTTTCATACTGGCAGCATTTTTTAAACAAAACTTCAAAGTGTAACTCTACGTCAATACAACAAATCTATTTATACTATTTCAGAAAAAAAAATTTACGGGCATGATTCACTTTTAAAATTCTCAGGGCACTCGTGTTTATTAAAGATCGGCCCATGTTGGGTAGCCAGTTTGTACCGATCGGAATGAAAGTGAAGATCGAATCTAACCGCAAAAACAATATCTGCAACTACCAGGGTGCCATCTAGGCATTTGAGCCTAGAAAAATTTATAAAGTAGGCAGATACGCGCTGTTAAGATTCCACTTTATTTAAATATTCCGATCGTTAGCCCAAGTCACTAGCTCAGCGGAGATGCAGAGATAATAAAATATAAATTGTATATCTTAAATATAAGAGAATAAAAGCCACTGCCAGAAATTAACACATAAAAAGATTTATTTACGCACATATAAAATAATATTTAAAATTTGAGGAATAAATTTAACGTTTATAATTTTATATTGATCTTTAATTCTAAATTTAAGTAGATTTCACATAATGAGTTTATTATTTATTTAGAGGGTCGAGTATGAATGGACTACATAAGTCTGCATTTGAAAGGAAAATATTCTTCCCTGATTTAACCTTAGGCAACAAATTTCGCAATCAACTGGCGCCAATCCATCTGATACATTCATGTATTCAATGTAGCATGATACGACAACACAAAATACTATATTGTCAGGAATGTGCATCTGAACAATAAGTAGAAATAGAGAAGATATTGACTCTCCACCAACAGGAATGTGACATCTGTTGGCAAGTAGATCAATAAACTAAAAACTCCGTAGGAATGGACTGCGGTCTTCTGCTGACTTACAAACCCATCCATAGGCAAACAGAGGGTGTGTGGCGTATATCTATAATCCTGCCCGTAGCGGACCTCATACTACATCTACTAATTACACAAATATATCCAATCCATTGAATTAATTCAACTACGAAATGAATAACCTAAGATTACCCTCCCTTAATACAACTTTACAAAACTATATAGCCATTCACGCCCGACTTAATTTTAACATTTATATACGTTCGCACAAATGAGTTTAACAATGTTGGGTATAGATCGATTACATAGATTCCACGGTCAAAAACATTTCAAAATAAACATAAACGATCAAAATACAAAATTATTGATACCGACAATCGCAGAGGGAAACTTATAAGTAACCCAATAGTATTCACCATAAGATACTTGCGTTGTCACCAATAACTTAAAAGACATCCGAATAAATACATTTTAGATACTCACCGTAAGGTATCATTATTTATCGAATGTCTATATATTTTGATCAAATATGAAAACCAAAATATAATTAACCGCAAACGAATCCATGCAAGCATCTATAAACAACTTTAAATTTAATACATTTTAGTTAAAATATAATACACACAAAAAAAAATGAACTGGAAATGATTGCTTAAACATCTACATAAAAAAATATCAATAATTGAATTTGCATTCTTTAAGTCAGATAAGAGTTCTTATTTTCAGTTATTAATTACTTGCAATTTTAGGAAAGTTATTAGATAGATACAATAGTTCAGATCTTTACGGATTTAATAGATTGAGAAGTCCATCTTCATGATCACTTTAGTAGATTTTGTCCTTCTTTGAAATGAAACTGCGACTTGCCATGCATTTGGTCAGGAACTGTCATCCAGAGGCCTCAGCTGGTTGTCCGGAAAATTAAATTTATTGCAGACTTCCACATCGTGAAAATCTGCAATATAGCTAGTTATAACGATCTATTCATAGTCAGCTCTAAGATAACAATTATAATAATCATTTTGCTTTTATATTTTTCTTAGCCTCTTATCATTTGATCATAGGATTCAATCGGCAATACGTCACTAATCCTCTGGTGTTTCAGTTACGGTCCATGCTGAATTTCTGGTGTTTGCATTGGTCATTTAATTTCTTTGTACTCTCTTATCTAACTTTTCATCTGACTTTTTAATTAAACAGCTTTTAGATAATTAATAAACAATCATTTCCATTTATAGATTACAGGAATTAATTAATACCTGTTTTTATTTTAACTTACGTTATTTTTTTATTAAAATATTTTTATATTTCAATCTTGTATCTTTTTATTAAAAAAAATATGTTCAAATACTTTTTTTTTTGTTTATGAAAAAAAATATTTTTAAAGTTTAGCTACGTTTAACAAACGTTTTAATTTTAGCGTTTAGTTTTTTACTTTTATTTGCGAACTTTTAAGTTTTTATTTTAAATAAATGTAACGACATATTTATATATCGTTACAATATATAATATTCAATTATAAGTAAATTGTCTGTAATTAGGAGGGATTTGAACTCAGATTTTCAAGCTCCCTACAACTATGCATTCCATCTTATACAACTGATACACATAACCACATAAATGTGGAAAAAATAAATGATCTTTAATTTATGTATTTTGTGCTGAACCGGTACTCATCAATTGATCTAGATGAACATCTCTTACACATAGATACAATCAGTACTGAGTTTATATTAAGATAGAAAATCTGCAAACATTAATTCAGCATTCATCAACTGGTTCAGATCATTATCTTCCACACATATATACAATCAGTGCTCAGTTTATATTAAGATAGCAAATCTTCAATCTCCCACACATAAAATGAACACTGATTGTATATGTGTGTGGGAGATGGTGATCCGAACCTACTGATGCATGCTGGCTCGGTACAAAATACATATACTGAAGATCATTTATCTTTTTCACATGCATGTAGTCATGGGTATCATTTCTATAAAGATAAAATGGATGGTTATAGGAAGCTTGAAAACTGAGCTCATGTTCCTTATAATTACATTAAGTTTAGTACAGATAATATACATGTAAAATTAATTCTATTCTTTATTATAATGTCCTAGAGATTTAATCTATTATATATAGTAAAATAAAGATTCCCACAGACAAAAGCTTTATTATAAGCACGAAGAATGTTAAATATTACACGTGAGAAAAAGAAGTGTGAATAACTACACGTGTTTGTGTATTTATTTTTAAAAAATCAGATATATTACTCTTTAATTGAGTTTTAAAGTTTATATCTGTGCTAGAGATAATCTCTAGTTTAGTAAATAATTAATAATAGTCATTACTATATTTATCTAAAGTGGATGGTGTCAAATATGTAGGTTGAGTTAATTTGACACTTGTAATTCAAAATGTAATTATTTAATATAAACAAATATTTTTGGTATAATAAAGATATATATGAAACACAGCATCTTGGCGGTCATGTGTCTCTTATTGTATATTTATTTATATGAATTTAAAAGAATATATGATAATATTGAGATTATTTAACATATTTATATAATTATTGATGGTTTTTTTGTTCCTTTTGGCAAAACAATAATTGCATTCTATTGGATTAAACTGTTAGTACATAGTCATTGCAAAACTGTAGAAAGATATAAAAAAAATAATTAAGAATTGTAGAAAGAAGCAGAATACATGAAATCACAGAACAAAGTCAAGTGTTGGTAGCCTAGCGGTTAGCGTAGCTGCCTTCCAAGCAGCTGGCCCGGGTTCGCTTCCCGGTCAACGCTTTGGCATATGAAAAAAAAAAGTAAAGCAAGTTAATGTTTGCACAATTCTGCAGGATTGGTGCAGTGGTATGCATGCAGTTTCTGGAGCTTCAGATCTTCAAATTGTGCTCAATTCTATCACTTTTAGCACTCAAACTATGTCAACAGTAAACTTATTTGATTGTTTTTATTTTTTCTTTCAAGATTGCACTAATTTGACCAATCAAATAAACCAAGAACAAAAATCAAATTTGAGATAGGGAGAGCTGATCAGCTGGATTTAAATTGAGTTTATGATTTTTATTTATGTGCGTGAAAAAAAAAAATTCCATATAGTTGATAGGATTATTATTCCACTACATCAGTAATTATATATTTCAATGCTCCACACAAATGTTCCTGAACCTCTCAAAAAGTACTAACTACTGTTTAATGAAAATTCCTATATAAAAAGAAATACTTATCATATATATCCACTCATGACAGAAATAATAAAAGTGAAGTTATGCTACTACAATGGAAGAGAGCGAAAAAAGTTTTCCCCAGAAGTAAATGAAAAGAGGGGAAAAAAACAACAACATAAAGCAAAATCTCATGAAGAGTGGTTATTCATCTGCTATCATTAAGAAAACATTAAATGGACAGCAAAAAAAATATAAAAAATACAATAATACCAGAAATATTATACAAACTAAAGAAAATCAGCAGCTGGCACATTATTAGAACATCTTTCCCAAACTAGCATACTTCAAAGAATTTTAAAACATTTACAAAACCTGTACTTGAATTTCTGGAGAACTGCACTATGAAATACCATGTGAATATAAAAACTTATATATCAGTGAAATTAAATGTTTCATCAAAAAAATGATTAAGAGATCATAAAACAGTTCTGAGGAAAATATATATATAATATAATCCAGTGCATAACGCTATACTGAAATAAATATACAAATATTAAGCAATTAAATCATCCCACATGATTAAGAAATCCAGTACTGCCCTCTGTGAACTAATATATAAATACATTAGAGTTCGTATTTCAAAATAGCCAAGCGCTATTTTGAAATACGAACTCTAATGTATTTATATATTAGTTCACAGAGGGCAGTACTGGATTTCTTAATCATGTGGGATGATACGAACTCTAATGTATTTATATATTAGTTCACAGAGGGCAGTACTGGATTTCTTAATCATGTGGGATGATTTAATATATATATAAAGTATGGACTAGTATAAATTAACATATATTTGATTGGAAAAATGCAAGAATATTGGACAGAAAAAATTTTAAAAAGAATAAAATTTAAAGAATTTGCTTTCATGATTGTGATAACTTCCATAAATTAACTTAAAGTGATAATTGATCATGATTGATTACACTCATTATATCATATCTTGCCCTGTGCAGTTTGGTACAGTCGATAGTAGATAGACATCCAACTTGGAATCAGGAGATAATAGGATCATCAATTCTGGTGCCCAAAT
Organism: Epiperipatus broadwayi; assembly: GCA_028023455.1. Classification (NCBI taxonomy): domain Eukaryota; kingdom Metazoa; phylum Onychophora; class Udeonychophora; order Euonychophora; family Peripatidae; genus Epiperipatus; species Epiperipatus broadwayi. The sequence continues at coordinate 22,448 of JAQFVV010001978.1, read as the reverse complement.
TTCTTAGGGACTCCCAAGTAATAATGCTATGTCTTTTTTGCCCTGTATTATTTGATGCAGCAGTAGATCATTTGACTTGGGATTGGGAGGTCCCAAAATTGATTCTGTCACTCATAGGTCTGACATTCCAAAGCCATATGTCTTATTTTTTATACCATGCCCTTAAAAGAAAAGAAAGTCAAATCAGTAGAATTCTTGTAAATAAAATATATAAAATTTCTGATGATTGTTTTTTCTTTTGTATAAGTAGAATAATAATTGCTAAGATGGTACTTCATCTTAAATTCAATGATCATGAATCTCTAAAGGCCACTGGTTCAATTTTCATGAAGATTGTTATTGGTCACTCTAGAAATATTTACAAAAGAGAAAAGAGCTGATAATACTGAACATATTAAGAAAAATATAAATAAATATATTTTTCCCAAAAATATTTAACACTTCAACTAATGATGGAAATAATTCATCATATAGCAAAAAAATATCTTTATGTTAATTAAAATGCATTTTATGGGCAGAGCAAATGATAAAAATAAAATTCAAACTCTTTATAATGAATGATTAAAAACATGCAATATCTTTAAGCATCAGTACAATAAAAATAATTCTTTCTGTATGTAGTCAAATTGTATTCAGTAACTACCTTTCAAAATTATGAATATGCAGTTTACAACACTAGTATATTTTATATTTAGTTACTAATTAAAGTAAGAGTTCTGAAGTGTAAACAGATTCCTTTAAATATTATCTTAAAGAACTCAATGACATCTAAACAAAATCTAAACTTATATATATATATATATATATATATATATATATATATATATATATATATATATATATATATATATATATATACTGTTAAGATTTTTATATTACATTTATCTACTGCTATAAGTAAAGAAATATGTTTTTTGGTTATCTGCGGTGTATTTAATTTTATTTACGTATCACTGTTTTATAAATATATTACTATTTAATATATATCAGTAATTAAATACCATTTTGATAGAATATGCATTCATGATATTCTCTTAACAGAGTTGATGTGATGTGATGTGGTTACTCCTTTATCAAAGTCAGAAATCTTTCAGACACTATTATCAAAAGAACCTGTTAGTCATCTTACTTTCTCTTTCCATTCCCCAACCTGTTTTTCCCATATTCTTCTCTACCTCGCTCCATCCTATTTCCACAACATTATTTTTGTCAACTCCATGGCCTTTATATCTAAATCCCCCTTATCTTTTTCCAAACCCAGCATAAAAACCAATAACTCACTTTCTATATAATCAATATTTTTATATTTATTTCCCCACAACTTCATTATTTGTACCCTTTCAGTTTGCAGGCATTTACATTCAATTAACAGATGCCTAATATTTTTTTATGCCTTCCTTACATAACCTGCCAACTAAATCACCCATATTTTTCCACTTATGTGTATATTCCCTTCTTGCTAAAGATCCTGTTTGAGCCTTAAACAGTAAACTACTTTCCTTGTTACTATCATAAATTATCTTGCACCCAGTATTCTGTTTACTTCTATATATATTTAAACTCTTTTTACTCTCCATACTAGTTCTCCATCTCTTCAGCTCCCTATTTTTTATTAATGCATCTATTCTTCTATCCCATTCTTTGTCACTATAACATTCAACAACCCTACTAACACAATCATATCACCTTTAGTATATAAAGTCTTTCAATTAGTACTTTTTAATGCACCATCTACATTGTTTTATTAGTAGTTGCTATATGATGAATAAATTGAAATGTATCGTCCAGTTTGTTTTAGTGATAAAGGGGAGTGCAGCAAATTTCTTCAAATCCCATTGCAATTGTCTTATTGTAGCTACGATGAGTTAGTGTTATCAAAATTTGAATACTTAATGGTAAAGGAAATCCTAGGCTATAGAAATTAATTAATATTGATGAATCAACAATCAATTCCAAAATACAAAATTCTGGTATTTCAGATTCTAGTTTTATTTCTGATAGCAAAAAAATGACATTTCATATCCAAAAGTAATCCAATAAATTGAGAACTTCAAAAGAACTGAGAGAAAAAGTTCTACACTTTGAGGGCTCACAACAATGACAAATGTCTTTACTTGTAAAAATTAGTTAATTAATTTATTTGTAAAATTATAACAATTTTTTTTAACAAACTTATATATAATGTCAACATTTTGGTGTTTGTGAGAACCCACAAGTCAGCAAATCCCAGGAACATAGATACAAAATAAATTTTCCACAGATTCATTTGCAATTATCCAAGAATTTGACAACAATTCATTTATTATTAGAATCAATAAAGAAATCAAAGGTTCCTATAATGTCAGAACTTAAAAATCTTGCCACAAATAGAATTATAATCAATCACAAAGCAATAAAATGAAAGTGATTGAGAAATTGATAAATGAATCCATGGAAGTACTAGTAAAGGATACATTTGCATTTTTTCATGGAAAGGCACTGGGTCAAATAAATAGTTTTTAAAAAAATAAATAAATAAAAAGAGAATGTATCCAAGAATGGATTAGAGTTATGTATACCTGCATAGAAATTAAATATGTTCACATAGAAAAACCTCATATTATAGTTACTCAACCAAAAACTAATACTATATAACTTATGATCATTATCTATTTAATGATATGGATGTCTTTTTTATGCATGTGTAAAAGTGTTTGTTTTTGATGCACACACACATATTTGAGTTAATTAATAAATTATATAAATCTACAATTATTTTTAACAATTAAAAATCTCCAGAATAAATCCTAAAAAATTCAATATGCCTATATAAAAAATAAATAACTAAATATTGACTATAGCTAGCTTATGCTAATTTACACCATCTACTACAAAAAAATATCAATTCTCTCATTCTATATTCCAATCTTGATAAAATCATAGTTAAAGGAAATGTTTAATTTTTTTTTTAACCAAATATTTATTTTTTCCTCTTTTTAAAAAATAGAGTAAAAAAAATATCAAACTTCAAACTTTATATAAATGAATTGTTATGATTGTTTATCATCAAGAAACTCTTAGAGGAAAAAAGTAACTTTTACTACTTTTAACTAAAAAAATAAATGATGTTTGAAAATGTTATAAATTTTACGTCCTTTACATTAAAGTCTTTGTTTTTGAAATCTGATAAGTTATACCATTTCATTAGTAGTATCAATATTATTTGAAATGAATTGCTAATTTAGAAAAAGAAATAATGTGCTTATAAAAACTGCTATATGTGAAACAGTTACTTCTATTGAAAGCTAACTTACCTTAAAACTGTACAAACATCAAATGAATGAACAATTGGATAGTAAACTCCACTATAACTTTTTTAAAGGAAGAATGGAGTACTCAAAATTTATTTGTTAGTTGATTTATTATTTTTTTAAAAAAATATTCATTTCTGAAAACTTCAAATAAAATATTTAAACCAACTATTCCCAGGTTTCTTTGAAGTGAAAGACATAAAACCCAAAAAATAATTAAGTATTTGTTAAACTGCTTTCAGAACAGGTATATTTACCTGATGAATGAGGTTTGTACTTCTTTGCATTATTAATCTCATACTCCTTAGTCAAATTAGTGGAGGTTGATTTGACTACAGTTTGAGATTGTTGATAGCTTTTAAGTTGATTGTTACCATCTACATTTATAAATCTATTAAAGCCTTGAGTAATTAATTGGCTTTATTGTTTTAGTAAATCAAGAAAATATATATCGGATTATATTAGGAATAAAGGAAAGAAATGGAATTAATTTTCAGAGAAGTATTTAACAAACATATTTCAGCCTAAAAAATTTCAGGAATAAAAACAGTAGAAGTAATTTTAATTTGATAATTTCTTTCATTAATACTTACTAATATATAAAATTTTTCATCCCAATTAATATTTTTAATATTGTAATTAATTAAAACAGCATTCTATAAGATGTAACATTATTTTAAATTGAGAGAAAATTGCTTATCATTTCTGGATAATAATTTTGCTTCTTAATGCATAATTATATTATGTTTGCATTGTTAAAAATAATAATGCAATGTATTGAGGGATGCTTTTTCTTTTATTTATTTGTATTTTATATATACATATAAAAGACATATTCGAAGCTATATGTCTTATTTCAAATGTCTTTATTCATATGTTTCAAGAATATGTGATGCAGTGAAAATTTTAAATATATCTTAAAAGAGTGAAAATGAAATGCAAGAGGTGAATGCTGGGATATATGTGAGTATATAAAGGTTTAATATTAATTTGGTTAATCTTAATTTAAACTAATAATATATATATATATATAATCTTAATTTAAACTTAATAATATATATATATATATATTCACAAGCTCTATGTTTATTTATTTATTTTACTTATTCCTGTCAAAAAAAATAAAATAATTTATAACAGATAATGATGATGATTATTATCATCATCATCACCACTATTATTACTACTACTACTACTACTCTTATTATTATTATTATTGAAATTAAACTGAGAGAGTGCAAACCTCTCAAGCGCTTAGCCAATCAGATCGCAAATACTGAGACAGAGAATTTAACAAGAAAAGAGTGGTTCCACTCTCTTCTTTACTTGTCTTTCTATATATCCAAGCCAGTCCAAAGTACTTAGATCTGAAAGTGTGAGTCTTAAATATCTTCACACTCTTGTTATTGTTATTATCATCATCACTATCATTTGCTAGTTAAAGTTTAAATAATGTTGTTGTCTAACCATTAATATTTTGAAATCATTTTTGTTCATTGTTTACCATTTGTTATTTTTCTTAAAATATTTTGCATTTAAAATAATTTATTTTTGCTGACTCTTTTAGGTTTTTATGCTTTTGTAATTAAAGCTTTTTCAGAATTTTATGATCCAGCATTTAATTTACAACTAAATTGTACCTTATCTATGATATTAGCTAATATAATCACGGACAGGATGCACCCAGAGTACATTATAATAAGGGATGGATAAATATCATCAACATTTATGCAATTTAATTGACTAGAGCTGCTCTTATTTTCTTAAAGTCTCTATCTTATAGCTGGGATGAGAGTATCCTTGAAGATTAAACACCAATATTTAATGCCACTTGTGAGGAAAGGATGAATACATTTTATAGTTTGCTACAATCTAAATTATAGCTCTTGTAAAATTTAGCAAATATTATATTATAATTTATGTGTTTTAGAATTAAATAATTTTGCATATGGAATTTAATAGCATCAAACAGCTAGGAAATGTATTTAAATATTCCCACTATTAAATGCTTTTGACTCTTTATATTGATTAAAGAAGTGAGTTTGTAATTAATAGTCAAGTGTGGAGATGTTATATGTCACTTAAGAAGAATGTATATGATCTAATATTTTCATGATTAGCCACTCAAGGCAATCATTATCAGTTTTATTATTTTCTCAATGTCATTTGTCATATCTACTTGTGATTATATTGCCATTATTTAATAGATCCAAACAACCTATACAATCTTTTTATACTACGAATCCCATGGATATTACTTAGCTATAGGCCTTAATTTGATCCTATAACTAGAGTTATTAGTTATAATGTTTAGATCTGAAATATAGGTAGAATGGTCACGAGACTTATATGAAGTGATATGAGATCAGTATACTAATATATCCACTTTGGTGGTGGTGCCATAATAGACTTTATTATGGAAGCAAATATATAAAAATACCATTCATCTGAACTTAAATTAACCTGCAATGAATAAAATGTATTTTTGTAACATAAATTCTACAACAAGTACATGTGGGGTTCAGATTGACCTTAGGTCAACATGGATGTGACAATAATCTCAGCCTCAGGGTGGCCTTTGAGCATTCCATCATCAGATTTCCAATTGGATGGACGGTTGAAGAGTTGGAGTGTGGAGTGGATTGAAGCCTGTCCATTAAACTATGAGGATAATCTATCTTAATATATATCTGAGCACTTATACTATATATGTGTGTAAAGATGATAGTCTGGACCAACTGATGATTGCTGGTTTAGCATGAAATACGTATATTGGTGATTATTTATCTTTTCAGCATATATGTGTTTAGGTGTATCAGTGTTATTAGATAGAGTGGAGAGAGGTGGGTGGTGTGAAAGTCTGTGCTCATATACCCTATATAACAAGTATTTGATAATGGTCTTAAGAAAAATGTCATTTTAATGATATAATTAAAGATCCAAATGAAAATTTTAAAAACGAGAACAATTAAAAATAATTTTAAAATGACTTACTTTACCTGGAACATTCAGTACACAATTTTCAATAGTTACAATATTTAATCACTACAACTAGTAGTAATACTTTCTTTGATGAAAGTATTGTGATATAATTAAGATTCTAAATGGACATTTATAAATAAAAATTAAAAATAGTTTTAAGCATTACTTACAAACATATTATTAGTATAAAATAAAATAAAATATAACCATGGATTGCAAAAAATGGACAAATTACTAAACATTACATGCCACCATTTCCTATGCATATACAAGCTGTTAAAACAATGACATGTTCCCCAGATAGTAGCACCACATAGTGCAAGTCATAGTAATCAATGGATGCAAGAAGGTATAATATTAAATCATCTATGCTTTTTATTCCTGTTTAACAAGGTTTGTGCATAAAATTTGTATCTAATGCCTACTCATTCAATATCTCCAACTAGTTTCTAGTTTGTGGCTTTCATCAGTGAGAAGACTTGGATCTGAAATCACTGCACCTATATCTTAAGATCTAATGCAACCTCCAGCAGTCATCTTTTACCAAGCCTACCAAGATGTATAGATACTGAAATAAATTATTATCTATATGACTATACAAGCAACTGAGCTTGGATTGAAGACATTATTTGTTTCCATTTTTAACTCATAGTTTTATAGTTATCTAAAAAGATAAAAAGTGACTGCTAGAGAGTTGTATTCCATCCTAAGTTCTAGGTATGGTGCTCTCAGATCCAAGGCTTCTGACTGATAAAATGCACAAGAAGAAAATAGATGACTAAGCACTAGATAGGAATTTTATGCCCAAATCTTCTAGCATCCATTGACTATTAAGGCTTGCACTGGGTGGTACCACTGTATGGAGAGTTTAATAATGTTATTAATAGCTCATCTAAGCTGGTAATCTTGTGATGTTTTTGTGGCTTTATACCAATCTTGCCTATGGGATAATGGTGATTATAGTTTATGAAAACTACAAAAAAGTGTTATGCTGAACTGGGTTCAAATCTATATGACCATACAAGTGAATAAGCTTGGATTGGAAACATTATTGTGTTTCTATTTTAGGTTCCTAGCTTTATACTTAACTAAATAGATAAAAGGTGATTACTTTTGGAAAATTGTATTAGATCCTATGATCTGATACAGTGCTCTCAGATTCAAAGCTTTTCACTGATGAAAGCCACAAGCTAGAAACTAACCTGAGTAGGCACTAAATAGGGATTTTATGCACAAACCTTCTTGAATTCATTGATTACTATGGCTTGCACTGAATGATACTACTCTATTGATAGTTTTCTTTTATATGTCATAGCATCGGGCAGGACATGAACCCACAACCGTCTGCAACCAACTACTTGCTTGCAAGGCAGTTGCGATGACATCTTGGCTAACAATGCTTGACTACTCTATTGATAGTTTGTCACAGATTTAACCATATAAGATACTATTAATGCAAAAACAAAAGGTATAAATCCTTATAACATGAGAACAAAATTCATACTATTTCTTTTGCGAAGTACAGCTGCACTTTTAAAGGTAGTGTGATAAACGCCTATTCAATTCATAAATTCTTGGAAATCAAGGAGTGTGTGGTATGACATACCACCAATGAGGGTTAAATGATAATCAGTTCATGAGCCCATTATATTTCTTTACAGTATATATAATAAATGAAAATCACATATGCCCAAAATTAATTTACTTTTGAAAAACTGTGATTTCTTAAGAGCAAAAACTAATTATAATGCAAATAATATATTAAAAACCATAAAAAATAAGCCTGTCCAATATGCCATCAATGTTTATTATAGCATTTCCATATGTCATTATTCCAAAACATTTACATTAGTGAAAAATATGAACAGAGATGATATTTATAATACCATATTAATTGTGAAAAGCAAAATTTACTGTGAATAATCTCATTTTAAACATTATTTGAAGTATGCCATAACGACCAATCAGCTGGAGTTCAGTTGAAGACTATTATTAATAGTTGCCTAAATTAATATTTCGATGTCTACTTTCAGTTCTAAAAGTACAAATATTTTTTAAAAATAATCATCAATAATTATTGATAAATATTAAATGCGAAAAATTATGGCCATTCCCACAAACATTAGGATTAAAAGATCACTGAATGATCATTTTTAGGCAACATTCATGCATATTAACTTATGCTTTCTAAGAGTTTATTACTCTCCTTTTTAATTACTGCAGAACGTGTGAAAATATACCAAACTGTTTATTTTTCTATGATTGCGAGTATACTATTACACTGTATCTACATATGCGTGTGTGTATTAACTCTGCCAAAAACAGATTGAAATAACTAATAATCAGCATTTCGCTCAGCAATAGAAGTTTGCCATTACAGTATTTACTTTTAATTTTTACCGTATTAGATGAATATTATATATAAAAACTTATGACATTCCTTTTTTTTTTTATCCACACGCTATATAAGCTTTAAAGTGCTTTATATATATATAGGAATACTTTGTGAATAGAGTTTAAAATAAAAAACTGTCATTCATTAGGAAATAAGATTACCAATAGTTCTATTGCAAAGATATATTAATTTTGAGTAACTTAATTTATTATAAAAGAGTTTACTTTGTATTTCTTTCTCTCTCTTTCTCTTTTTTTAATCTCCCTGAGTTAAAAAAAAAAAAACCTAAGATAATAAAATAAAAGAATCTATCTAATTTGGAAGACAAATGATGTTAAAAATTTTCTCTAATTATGTCCAGATGGCTCAACATAATATTTCAAACAAAAATTAATATAATGAATGTTTTACTTTTTTTTTTTAAGCTAAATCTGTGCATGTTTTATTATGACCTTCTTTGAAAAAAAAAAAGGCGTCTGCGTAAAATGAATTTTTGCGTTATCAATAATACATATATATATATATGTGTGTAATTAAAACAGACACGTTTCTGTTTTAAGACTACAATCTCATGCTATTCTTTTACAAATAGTTATGAAGTGTTCCGCGTATACGGATATATTAGTTTTTCTTCTGTGAACTGTTTTAAAACAGTTAATCAGTTTGTCTTGATTTTAATCTTGAAATACTACTTTCTTTTCGGGGCAAACTGAGGTCAGCATAGCTGCCTTACAAGCAGTTGTCCCGGGTTAGCCGATTCGTTTCCCGGCCGATGCTATGACACATGAAAAAAAAAAAATACGAAAATGTATTCAAAGATGCAATACAAGTCTTCTTATATGTATTATCTCAATAGCATGAAACGATGTTTCTTTTATCGATGATGAACATCGAATATCAATTTGAAGTCCACAGAGAGTTTTGGTATCTCTCATTTGCTAGACTCTCTTTACACTTAGTAAACTTGGCGCATAAAGGTAATTAATAAACTTTAGAAAATTAATCAGATAATCTTTGCAGTATTCAATAGTTCACCGAAGAAGAAATCCTTTAAGGAGTGGTCGAATGTAAAAATGCTAATTTATCATAGATTTAATAACTTTATTAATCCTAACTATTTTGCATAGTACAGATACAGCCGATCAAAGGATTAAGATAAAATGGGTGACAACCAAATTTTAGTTCTATTCACATTACACGTAAATTATTATTACAGTATAACTGAGCAATCGGCTAAAGAGTAAACTAATATTTTATGGATAAAAATAAGTTATTTAATAATCTTTTAAGACAAACCGTTTGCAATATAAAAAAAATGCATAATAATAATTCTGATTTATTTAAAAAAATTACAAATAGTTTTTATTCAATTTAAGAGGATTTTTTTTTAATTGGTTGCTTCAACATTTTTTTTTTTTCATATTTAATGTAAATTAAACCAAAGATTTTAATATTATATAAATAAATTTCCAAATTTTAATAAAGATAAATTAAAATTTACATTTTTAAATATATTGGTTATATTTGATAGCTTTACAGCTTGAAATATATATTTACTTGATACTCTCTGAATTAATAGATACCATTTGTTAATTGCTATGTCACTCATCTGAATTATATTAGGAAATGGAGAGACCATGTAAACATGGAGTGCCTTAACATTGAATCATCAATCAGCATTTGTGACTGTTTTTGCAGCAGATTGGGACATAATGCAAAAATGCTTGTCATTTTTGTAATTGTTTTTTTATTAAATATAATATTTGTAATTTTTTTTAATTGGTTGCGTTAACATTTTTTTTAAGATTTAATACATGTTTTTTTTTATTGAACATTTTTAATTTATAAATTTTTGTTAACATTGCTAAGCATGTCATTCATCTGAACTATATTTGGGAACTGACAGACCATGAAAACATGGAATGTCTTAACATTGAATTATGAATTGGTATTTGTGGCTGTTCTGCAGCTGTATGGGAATGTTTACTATGAAATATATATTATATCTCTATAATTAATAGTATTCATACTGATTTTTTCCCAGCATTTTTTATTTAATGCTGGAATTCTTCACAAAAATGTAATGGTTGTGATATAATCGGACAAATATTCATTCACCAATCAGACAACAGAGAAATTACAGATTTTATATATAAGATTCATAATACCAAAAGTATAATAAATAAGGCAGGTCAAGTTCAAGTCCTATTTAATGCAATCCTAAACTTATATCAGTTCTGATTAAAAAATTAAAGAATAGTATTCATTCAATTTAAATGTATTTTATTATATATTTTTTGATACCAAAACCAAGGATGAATTTAAATCCTATTTAACAGACTTATAAACAATAAACATGACATCCTCATACTGATAATTTTTATTAAAAAATAAATATATTTTCTTCACACTTTTTGACTTTAAGATCAATTAAATACTTAATGAGTTTCAACTACATTTCAATGAGTAAGAATGTTTTTGCAAGCATACAAATCTATATGTGTGTGTTTTGATATAATAAGAAATGTAACCATCAATAACAATAGGATAGAGATGTGTGACCCTTACATCAGTCTATATTTTACATTTGAAAAATGTTATGGAAGCCAAATAAGCAAGCATTTGCATTAAAAATTATGCTGGCTTTCACACCATTGCCGTTCCATGACTTTTAAGAGTAATAACATTAGAGTCCAAGTACAACTGTTTCATATATCTCACATATACTATACTTCAAATATCAAAAGAGAACAGAAATATATATTTTATCTCAGATGCTTCTAAGAAATGATGATTCAATTTCAAAATGCCAACCAAAGTGGTGTAACAAACTCTAACTCTATAATAATAAATAATCGCAATGATACATCAGAGATGAATATATATCACAGTAAATAACACAGCAAACACTTATTTTCCAAATGTGCAAATACTCATGCCATCAAAATTACTTTCATATTATCATATTTCTGCTTTTTATTAAAATGTTTATGAAAAGATAGTACTCATAATATAATAAGTATCAATAAATACAAATAGGTGATATACATTTCATCAATGTACAAATATTTAATTGTCACACACCATTTGTAAACATTCTTTAACTTAGAAATTTATGCAAATCACATAGTGAGTTTTTCTTTACATGTTTTCACATATTTCAAAGTAAGTTATTTATACTACAAATTGGTTCATGAATTTAATGATCACTTCAATGAAATAATAATAATAATAGTAAAAAAGTCTATAGTTGCTTATCTATAAGCTAATAACCAATAAAAATTATGAGCTATAGTTTTTTTCTTTTCTTTTTCTGAGAATTTAAATCATATTTACAAAAATAACTGGGTAATAATAATAATTATAAACATAAATACAAATAATGGTACGCATTGAATATTATTTGAGTCACAGTGAACTCTTTGTCATATGTATTTGAAACTACTGGCATCCTAGAAAACAAATGTTAGAATACTTTGACAGCTCTACAAGTATTTACAAAAACAAGTGCAAATACAGCTAGGGTTGCTGAAATCATATTTGAATTTCAGCCAATGGTATTAAACTATTTATTTATTCTTATACAGTTATGTTTGGGAATTTTTTAATGTGTAAAGTGATTATTTATTAGTCCTGCTTTGTAAATGAAATGTGAAATATGTTTGTTTATTAGATTATAAGATCTTAGTTTATTTGGATTCATACTTCGGGTATCTTATAGTGAAGAAATTATTTCTTGCCTATGCTGTTTTACTCAGATGTTGAGTTTATAAATATAGGTAATTCTAGTGAAGTATTCTAGTATTTGTTGTGCTGATTTACTTAATTTGAATTCTTGCTAGAAGGATCCAACTATTTATTTATTCATATATATATATATATATATATATATATATATATATATATATATATATATATATATATATATATATATATATATATATCATCAACAATTATCAATCCACTGCAGGATGAAGGTCTCTCCAAGTTTAATCCATCTTCTCCAATCATTAGCTTCTCTTCTCCACATCACTCCTGCACACTTTCTTATTTCATCCATCCATCTCACATGTGGTCTCTTTCTGGGTCTTTTACAATCTCTTGGAATCCAGTTTAAAATTTCAATTGTCCATCTATTATCATCTCTTCTAGCAATATGTCCAGCCCAACTCCACTTCAATCTTTTAATTTTTTCAATGATGTCAGTAACACCTGTAGTTTGGATCGTTATAATATATATATATTGTAACGGAATGGGAGTATAAAGAAGTGGAAAGTAGAATTGAACTGAGGTGATGGAAACATCAAAGAACTGGGTGATGGAAAATCATCATCACTCCCAGTCCATTTAAAATGAAATATTTACAAAAAGTATATATGAGTAATAATTAAAGGAGTCATGAAATCAAAATTTCTGTGAGACATCATTGTGAGATCAGCCAGCTAACTCAGAAGAGCAACTAAAAGCATAATTATAAATTCAACCAGCATTATCAAAAAGTAATATTAAGTATAATTCAAATACCATTCGTCATCATTAATGGGAAGAAGATATAATAAAATCAGCAGCCCATCTTGTGGCTGGATTTGAACAATAAAAATATGAATCAACAGTCAACCTTGTGACTGGATTGGAAGTGGGTCTCCTGTAGACCAGGCTAACAATTGAGTCTTTGCCAGCTTGGGCAATTATATAAACATAACTTGGACACACCAGCTTAGTGCCCATCCATTAAAATACATAAGAATCAAAAATCAAAGCAATAATGCTGGGACATTTAAAACATGCTGATCATCATCAATGCTCTGGCCACTTAGTACCATTAATGTACTGGCCGACTATAAAATTAATTTTTTAATAAGACTAAAGTAAAATAAAAGATAGTGCATGGGCTTTAAAGAGTATCCTTTTTTGCACCAACCAGGATGATGATTGATCATCTCTAAATGCCCCAAAGCACTAAGTATACATCCTCATTTATATATTCATCCCGTGCTTGAATCTAGCACAGAGAACACAAGCTCTATTACTGTATGTGACCAAGAGATGTTGGAAACCATTTTTAACAATTAAATACAGGTTTATTAATAACAAAAAAAAATGATTAAGGTCTTATAAGGGTTCTGATTTTGAAAGATACACAATAATAAAGTCATCCCTCTGTAATTTACAAGATTACTACAAAATTCAAGTTATTACATCAATTGCATTATTTCTTAATTAGTTTCCATAAACGCATATATATATATCCGTACAAAGACATGCATTTTATAATATGCAAGGAATACATTTCAATTAACATAAAATGATTATAAAAAAAAAGATTAAAACTTACATGTATATGAGCACAGACGCGCGATTTAGGTATATACAATTAATATTCAATAACAAAATGCTTAAATTTGCATATATATCCTATTTGACAAGCATTGAGATATATGTGTGCACAGATTATTTATAAATTTAATTTTGTCAAACAATTAATAACAATAATTTCTACAATTACAAATTGCATTTGAATATACATAAAATTTACATTTTTAATCAATATTAAAAAAAACTCAGTTTATCAAATTCTATTACAGCTTTCTTAATTCTTTCTTTTTAAAGAAAGTATAGTCAATTTTCGAGAGGTTAGAAAGCTTTTTATTAGGTTACCTCTTAACTAATTATAAATGTCTTTAAATTTAAAAATATAGATTTAAAATGTCTTCCCAAATGAATTATTTAAAAACAACTCACTTTTGTATACATGTTTATCTGTGCTTCTCTTTGCATATGTAGACACAGCAGCATACATATAACTACTTCTTTATTCAGCTGGTGTTTCTCTTGGGCAAGTTGTTTTTTTGGTCAATCCAGGCAATTGTCATCAAGTAAAAGTACATAATTCAGGTATGGTTGGCCTTTTTTCCCTTCTGTAGTCAGTTCCACTTATACTTGTTTTTTGTAAGTTTCAGGTCAGCAAGCTGTTTTCCAGAACACTTTTAAGTCTATGAATTACAAAGAATCTTGACCCATTTTTTCCATGTAAATTCAAACTCCAGTAAACTGTAGAACAGCCACTTTCTTGGATTCTTACATCCCTATGGCAGTTCTCTACATAATTCTATCAGCCATCTCTGCAGCTAGTTTTACTGTTGCCATTTTCTGCTACAGTTACCAACTCTTCACAAAATATTTTAGCCATATTTACAGCTAGCTCTTCTGCTAACTCTTACAAAACTACAAGCCAAAACTGTTCTCTTCAAAAATCACTATCCAGACTGGAGCTAATTTGTTATCAGCCCTTTTATAGACTCATCTAAGGTGATAACAGCAGCTTGATTAAAAACAGAATTTTTATTTTTATCTCACTAATCCCTTTGAAAACATGTACATGTTTTTACTTAGGGAATTTCTAATAGATAAAAATTTTGTTTAATTAATTAAAATTTCAAAAATACAATAGGGTGTTTTTAAATTTCAAAATCAGAGTAATAATTAATAATAAGGCAATATTTATATTTATTCAGACCTTTTTAAAATATTAATTTCATAATGAAATTTTACTTTAACCCCAGAGTTATTTAACCCTTTAATTATTATTATTTTATTTTAGGAAATATAAAAAAAAAATTACAAAAATTTATTCTATGCTTATTTCTACTTTTCCTTTATTTTACGTATATATATATGCACATACACTATATTAGTGTATGCTATGTAAGCCAACTGGTTAAAATATATATTTATATATTGTAATGGGATGGGGTATCGAAAGAAATAGAAAAAAAGAAAGTGGAGAAAAGATTGGAACTGGTTACAATATATATATATATATATATATATATATAGATTGCATATTTGACCAAATATATATGCTATATATATATTTGGTCAAATTGCAATCTTTAGTATCTACATAAGTGTATTAGCCATTAATAAATATGGGATTCCACCTTTATTATTAAAAGGAGGTTGCCTTGACAACAGTTTTAAATTGTTGATTGTTATTGATATTGAGATTGTCTAAGTGATGATTGATTTTTAATGCTGTATATATGTATTAAAACAAAGATTTTCAGGGGCTACAAATATAAATGAAATGTTATCTGGATATATTCATGTATAATTAATTGTAGTAAAATTAATGGATGATCAGTGTGATCTGGACCAAAATGTTGCAAATATATATTTTTACTACAATTAATTATATACCGATATACAGGGATAACATTTCATTTATATATATATATGAAAAACAAAAAAACAAGTTAAACTTGCTAACACTTGTATTTATGATCAATAGATGGTGTTTTACTAAAAACACCGTCAAAGTGTATGTTTGTTTACATTAACTTCAGAGTAAGCATTCACTATCTCTATCATTAGTTCCACCTTCAGATCATGATTTCAAGCTGATTTGCTATCATCAGTGAAGGATAGGAATAAGAAACTAGATCTAAACACTAACTCTGAGCATTTATGAAACAATTTCTATTCAGCTTGCAAGCATGAATTTTTTAGACACGTAATGTCTTCAAACTCAGCATAGCAAGCCAGATAGCTATATGGGTCTGATATCAGTTCAGTATCACCACATAGTAAAAGCCTCTGCAATATATATCATTGCAAGAAAACATCAAAGGTACATTTATGAAAAACAAAACAACAAGTTATGTGGTGATACTGAACTGATATCAGACCCATATGGCTATCTGGCTTGCTATGCTGAGTTTGAAGACATTACGTGTCTAAAAAATTCACACTTGCAAGCTGAATAGAAATTGTTTCATAAAACGCTCAGAGTTAGTGCTTAGATCTAGTTTCTTATTCCTATCCTTCACTGATGATAGCAAATCAGTTTGAAATCATGATCTGAAAGTGGAACTAACGATAGAGATAGTGAATGCTTACTCTGACATTTATGTAAACAAACATATGCTTTGATGGTGTTTTTGGTAAAACGCCATCTATTGATCATATATATATATATATGTAAAGTAACTGAAACTCTTCAAAAGACAGATGATGCAACCTGTTTCTTAGCATTTGTTCTTATATACACTTAGTTTATTACCATAACTTCTGTTCAGTTACAGAAAATTAGTTATTTATTATTTACATATATATAAGAGGGTGTTTGTGAGAAAAATATTGGAATTGCATCAAACTTTATAAATGAAGTAGGAATGTGATAAACAAGTATATTTAATTTCTACACTGATTAATAAATGGCTATTGAAATAGAATATGGATGGTGTGACAAATGAAATAGCTCTAATAATTATTAGTGCATATAAATTTTATAATGTTGGTGGTCTAGCAGTTAGCATAGCTACCTTCCAAGCAGCTGGCCCAGATTCGCTTCCCGGTTAATGCTTTGACATAAAAAAAAAAAAATTATAGTAAAATGGTATAGCCAGATCATATAGGTACAGACATTTAATTTAGACAAAATAAGATTTAATAATCATCAGAAACTGAAACTGAAAACAATGACTTAGCTTACTGTAGCACAGGTAAATTTTACTGCAAAATAAAAAAGTAAAAATAGAAGTCACTTAAGTTATTGAAATTTCAAGTTTTGCACATATGTTTTATATTATTGGTAAATAAAAATATTACCCATAATGCATGATAAATTCTAGAATTTCTAGTAAAATGAGGTGAACAGGATAGATATAAATTAGGCAATAAAATCAAGCAATATCAAATGACAGTTTTCTAACAATGATATAAAGATATGAAGCACATAATATATAGTAAAATAACTTATAACTGATGCTTTTGCTTAATTCTAAGAATTTATGCAAGATAATAATATAATACAGAAATGAAAATGGCAGAGAAAATAATTAATAAATCATTTAAATTAAATGCAGTATGTACACTAGCATTTTAAACATTGTTTTATGAAAAGATTATTCTGTAATAATTAAAGAAAATTTGCTAGCTGGGTGTGCTTTCGATCTTTGAAATCAGACTCACACACTATGATTCTGGTTTCATTGGCTGAAAGCACACTCACTTAGAACAAATTTTCTATAATCATTACAGAATATTCTTTTCATAAAACCAACATTCAAAATGCTAGTATACATATTACCATTAGTCTAAAAAAAGAAAAACTTGCTCAAAGTAAATTAAATGTTAAGTTCTTGAGATAAAGTCTGACAAAATTGCAGCCTTTCCATAATAACACTGTACAGAATTTACTAAAATAGAGAGAAGATAACAAACAAACAAAAATTATGCTGACTGAGATAAGTTTCTTTTGAGTCTTTGTGTTTTCTTCATTTCACATTCTCTGTTTGTGGAATGCTTTTATGAAGTCACAAAATTATTGATGGAGATACCTATGAAAGATTAGCAAAATATTTTGGATGTTTCTGTATGTTATTATTTTTATCAGTAACTAGTTTTAATAATAACTAAATAATAATAAGAATAACTTTATTTAATGAACATCTGGTTTAATTATCAGTAATAGCTATTGGTAAAATAGTTATCTAGATAGAGATGACTTGATAATGATTAATAATGTCTTCCATCACATATAGTTTTTAGTGGGATCATATGATGTAAGAAAGGGAAAAAAATCGTGTAAAATAAGAAAAGCAAACCTAATTCATTTTTCTGGTTATGAATAAATTCTACAAAAATAAATAAAATATATAAATATAATTTTACAATATTTTTAAAAATCTTATTTTCACGGAATTTTATATTTTAAACAAGTTTAAAAAATTTTAATATGAAAATATGCCCTACTCTTAGTCTAGATCTGCATGAGGATAACAAGTTGACATGGATCTGTGGGTAAACATGCTGATAAATGGGCACAACAAATTTGATCTAATGGAAACGACACATTCTATGCAGTATATGGTAAATCTTCCATTTTTAATTTTTGATTTAGATATTATTGAATTAATGGGATAACAAAAAAAGGAGAAAAAATATTTAAGCTTACAAGTTGAATTTCATCATGAACTACTTTTTTATAATATCAGTTCTTCGAGCTTCATTGTATCTATATTACATATAGGACTGTAAATTTATATTTTCATCTAAATTATTCAAAACTTTGATCAAAGGAGAGTACTTATTTAAAAAGTCATTGGCAATATTCCTGAAATGCAACTCCAATATAATGTTGTACTTGCCATTTTTTTTCTCCATATGTCATAGCATCAGCCAGGAAGTGAACCCATGACAACCATCTGCAAGCAACTGCTTGCTTGCAAGGCAGTTGTTCTGGCCTCTTTGCTATCAATGCTTGACAACTTGCCTTTTTTTAAAAAATCAAGATTTAAAAATATTTTATAGAACGTGTTTTAATTTCAATATTAAATTATTCATATAAAAATATGACATTTTTGTGTTTTAGCTCTAAAAAAAGTACTCTTGTCAAGCGTTGGTGGCCTAGTGGTTGGCATAGCTGCCTTTCAAGCAGCTGGTTCGGGTTCACCTCCTGATCAACGCATTTGACATATAAGAAAAAAAAGCACTCATATATAAAAAAAACTTTTACTGTCCTACAATCTGCGCCAAAATTGATCTCAAAATTGAGGAAGAATATATTCAATACAATTAAAAACTTCAAACGAGTAATAAATAGAGAAGTCGTTTTCCTCATTGATGATAATAGTAAAACAATAATGTGAATAAAGCAAAGTCTCGAAATATAGATGAAGAATAACAATAAATTATTTAATCTTTAGTTTGCATAATATATGATAAAACAATAATATATCTTTACTTTTGTGCTATTTACTGTAATTTTGAGCAATCACAGACTACTCCAGCAATCCCCAATCTTTTTGCACTTAAGAGCACATTCTATAATACCAGCCAGGTGGCGGGCACCATTTATTTTTTCAATGTAAATTTATAGTTGGATATTGTTAATGATAGACTCTTTTACACTGTAAAAGTATAGTATGACCTACAATTTGATTACAATATAATACAATAATTTAAAGAAATCTTAAAAATTAAATTTATTTGTATCAGATAAATAATTTTTCATCATGTTTGGATAGTGGCGGGCACATGTAAAATGGTCCGCGGGGACTATGGTGGCCACAGGCATAGGGTTGGGGACCCCTGGACTACTCAATATTACCAGGCTCACAGTATGACTATGAAGTGCCTTTGTACAAGGTAAATTTTAACACGTACACACACACCCATTCTATAAAATAAAATACGTAAATTAAAGGACATTTTTTCCAGTGCTTTTGGAATAAAAACTTGAAAATATAGCTTTGGTCATTTAACATGTTAGGTAAATACCTTAAAACAGATTAATAAGATTTGCCAAGTCACTTTAATTTAAAATCTTTCCATTAAAATATTTTTAAATGAATCAGTTTACATGTAAAATTAAAATAATAGTAATGAAAACATTGCATTGCTCTCTTCTTCTTGGGCCAGCTCTGATATTATATAAGTAATTATATAATATATAAGTTACTTACCTGGTTATTAAAAATTCTATGTTCATCCTGAATATGATTCATGGACGCTCAATTCTTTATAGCGAGGAGCAAAGAGAGCTTGGCATCTGGCTTATCTTCATTATTCTTTTTTAATCATTATTTAGATCAATTTTAACCAACAGGCCAGTAATTCATTAAAAGTAGTTGTTTGAAAATCTGTTGAAAATCTCTCATCCATAAACTTATTCATACTTCCTGTTAACAAAATTATATTCTTTCAATAATAATATATTTATGCTAAAACTACTATTTAATTTTTTATCTGGTGTTATTCTACTATCAAAAATGATATTTTAAATTTTCTTATTTATATTGTTTATATTTTATTAGGACCACCAAATGAAGTCAATTTTAAATAACACAGCTGATATAACTCTTACATGCCATTAACACCTTCTTGCTAAAAAGAAACTTATTTGTTTTTCAAATCCATTTATTTTTAAATCAGAATCTTCCTGACACAAAACTTGTTTATCTTTTCTATTAAGAAGAGAATAAACCTCTGATTTATAAATATGTAGAGTTCATTACATTGTTTTTATTCAATAATAAAAATTTCCCATGAAAGTTGTTAAGAATTAAATAATTTAGCATCTAATAATATCTTTTTAAAAAGTATGTTTTTTTTACTCATTCTGTTTTTCTTAAATTTGAACCATAGTGTGAATTGTAGATCAATTTTTAACTAAAGAGTGCATCCAAGAAAAAGCTGTTTAGTAAAATACAAAAAAAAAATAGTTTATCAATATAATCTTTCATCTTAAAAAAATAAATAAAATTTAAAATTCAATGCAAAATGACAGAAAAACTAATAAAACAAATTCTGGAAGAGGTCATTTATTTTTTTTACAAAGAAATATAAGCCATTGGTTTATAGATTATATTGATGTATGTTCAAGATTATAAACAGCAAAGATATATCCCTCCCCATGTTTAATATGCTATCTCATCCAACTCCTGAAAAATCCTTCTAAGATTAAAAAAAACACAGTGAATAAAATATGTTTTGAATCATACTGAATGGGGATATCTTACATGGTTTAATTAAGTGTTAAAGTGGTAAACTTAAAAGTTAAAGATCTTTAATCACAGTTCACTCTTCTTTTTGGCAGTCAAATATCAGATGATTATTGACTGACAGAGCATTTGAGATACTAAAGATATAAGCCTGTGTTTTTATATGAATTTAAAATGCATCCATGTTAAAAAACTACCAACATTTTTAGATGTTATTCAGAAAATTGATGCCTATTATAGCCAAAAATATCTCATGCAATTATTATATAGAATACCAAAACACTCTACATAATGCAATTTATATCAATAAAAAAAAACAGTCTACAAATCAGAAGATCAAAAACACAAATAAAATAGAAATATTAACTCATAAAGATTAAACAGTATACACATGAAAATATTTTATCAATGTT
This sequence comes from Epiperipatus broadwayi, assembly GCA_028023455.1. Taxonomy (NCBI): domain Eukaryota; kingdom Metazoa; phylum Onychophora; class Udeonychophora; order Euonychophora; family Peripatidae; genus Epiperipatus; species Epiperipatus broadwayi. The sequence continues at coordinate 861 of JAQFVV010001978.1, read as the reverse complement.
GAAGTTATGTGGAATTTATTAACACCCATCTTTTAATTTGAGATATAGTTGAAATAAGTAGAAATGCGAACACATAAAATATTGATTGAGCATTTAATACAGAAAACAACATGTATGTTAAAACTTTGTGGGGATGTTAGAAGAAATATTATTTTGTAAAATATCTCAGGAAAATTTCAACTAGTAATAACTTCACTAAATATTGAATAATACTAAATCATCTATGTTCTTTATTACTATTTTACAATGCTTTTATTGCAATCCATTATGACAGTTTTGATTGCCCCAACAGCAATCTTCTTCAGAACTTTTAATTATCTTAATATAATTAGAAGTTCTGAAGAAGATTGCCAATCAAAACTGTCATAGTGGATTGCAATAAAAGCATTGCAAAACACTAATAAAGAACATAGATAATTTAATATTATATGAATTTGGCAATGCAGTAAGAAAGATAAAGTTATAATATTTCACTAAATATTATGGGATTCTACAATTTTTACAAGTTATTAACCATCATTAAACATTGTAACAAAACAAAATATTAAAATTCTGATTTTTCAAGAATGCTAATTAGCCCTTCTCTTACAGATATTCTGATATGATGTGAATTAATATATATATATGAAATCATCCTGGTGTATATTACTAGCTAAAAATTCAAATACAAAAATGTTTAAATCACCCTCCCAAATGCCCTCTTTGCAAAAATAAAAAAATCTGAACTTCAAATAGTTGTCTGTTTGAAGGTCAGACTTTATATTTATTCACAGAGGGTATTGCTGAAAAAAATAAAATGTTTGGGAGAGTGATTTGAACATATATATATATATATATATATATATATATATATATATATAT
>JAQFVV010001977.1:0-39174 GCA_028023455.1 Epiperipatus broadwayi | reverse complement strand
AAGCTTCTACTATGTGGTGATGCTGAACTGAGATCAAGGCCCATATAGCTATCTGATTTGCTATGCTGAGTTTGAAGACATTACATGTCTAAAAATTCACGCTTGCAAGCTGAATAGAAATTGTTTCATAAACGCTCAGAGTTTGTATTTAGATCTAGTTTCTTTATTCCTGTCTTTTCACTGAGTTAGCAAATAAGCTTGAAATCATGATCTGAAAGTGGAATTATGGTTAGAGGATAGTGAATACTAACTTCTCTGACGTTTATATAACGAAAATAACGCTTGATAGGTGTTTTTAGGTTAGGATTCCATCTGTGGACATAAATACAAGCGTTAGCAAGTTTTTTAACTTGCATTTTTGTTTATCATAAATGTACCTTTGAGGTCTTTCTTGCAATGATATAGATTGCAGGAAGCTACTACTATATGGTGATGCTGAACTGAGATCAGACCCATATAGCTATCTGGTTTGCTATACTGAGTTTGAAGACATTACATGTCCTACAAAAATTCACGCTTGCAACCAGAATAGAAATTGTTTCATAAACGCTCCAGAGTTTGTATTTAGATCTAGTTTCTTTATTCCTGTCTTTCACTGTCGATAGCAACTAGCTTGAAATCATGATCTGAAGAGTGGAATTATAGTTAGAGATAGTGAATAGTAACTGCTGCTCTGATGTTTCCCATGTAAGCGAAATACCCGCTTGATAGGTGTTTTTGGTAGGACGCCATCTGTGGACGTAAAAACAAGCGTTAGCAAGTTTTTTAACTTGCATTTTTGTTTATCATAAATGTACCTTTGAGGTCTTTCTTGCAATGATATAGATTGCAGAGGCTTCTACTATGTGGTGATGCTGAACTGAGATCAGACCCATATAGCTATCTGGTTTGCTATTCTGAGTTTGAAGACATTACGTGTCTAAAAAATTCACGCTTGCAAGCTGAATAGAAATTATTTCATAAACGCTCAGAGTTTGTATTTAGATCTAGTTTCTTTATTCCTGTCTTTCACTGACGATAGCAAATAGCTTGAAATCATGATCTGAAAGTGGAATTATAGTTAGAGATAGTGAATACTAACTACTCTGACGTTTATGTAAAACGAAATATACGCTTGATAGGTGTTTTTGGTAGGACGCCATCTGTGGACATAAATACAGGCGTTAGCAAGTTTTTTAACTTGCATTTTTGTTTATCATAAATGTACCTTTGAGGTCTTTCTTGCAATGATATAGATTGCAGAGGCTTCTACTATGTGGTGATGCTGAACTGAGATCAGACCCATATAGCTATCTGGTTTGCTATGCTGAGTTTGAAGACATTACGTGTCTAAAAAAATTCACGCTTGCAAGCTGAATAGAAATTGTTTCATAAACGCTCAGAGTTTGTATTTAGATCTAGTTTCTTTATTCTGTCTTTCACTGACGATAGCAAATAGCTTGAAATCATGATCTGAAAGTGGAGTTATAGTTAGAGATAGTGAATACTAACTACTCTGACGTTTATGTAAACGAAATATACGCTTGATAGGTGTTTTGGTAGGACGCCATCTGTGGACATAAATACAAGCGTTAGCAAGTTTTTTAACTTGCATTTTTGTTTATCATAAATGTACCTTTGAGGTCTTTCTTGCAATGATATAGATTGCAGAGGCTTCTACTATGTGGTGATGCTGAACTGAGATCAGACCCATATAGCTATCTGGTTTGCTATGCTGAGTTTGAAGACATTACGTGTCTAAAAATTCACGCTTGCAAGCTGAATAGAAATTGTTTCATAAACGCTCAGAGTTTGTATTTAGATCTAGTTTCTTTATTCCTGTCTTTCACTGACGATAGCAAATAGCTTGAAATCATGATCTGAAAGTGGAATTATAGTTAGAGATAGTGAATACTAACTTCTCTGACGTTTATGTAAACGAAATATACGCTTGATAGGTGTTTTGGTAGGACGCCATCTGTGGACATAAATACAAGCGTTAGCAAGTTTTCTTGCATTTTTGTTTATCATAAATGTACCTTTGAGGTCTTTCTTGCAATGATATAGATTGCAGAGGCTTCTACTATGTGGTGATGCTGAACTGAGATCAGACCCATATAGCTATCTGGTTTGCTATGCTGAGTTTGAAGACATTACGTGTCTAAAAAATTCACGCTTGCAAGCTGAATAGAAATTGTTCATAAACGCTCAGAGTTTGTATTTAGATCTAGTTTCTTTATTCCTGTCTTTCACTGACGATAGCAAATAGCTTGAAATCATGATCTGAAAGTGGAATTATAGTTAGAGATAGTGAATACTAACTACTCTGACGTTTATGTAAACGAAATATACGCTTGATAGGTGTTTTTTGGTAGGGCGCCATCTGTGGACATAAATACAAGCGTTAGCAAGTTTTTTAACTTGCATTTTTTGTTTATCATAAATGTACCTTTGAGGTCTTTCTTGCAATGATATAGATTGCAGAGGCTTCTACTATATGGTGATGCTGAACTGAGATCAGACCCATATAGCTATCTGGTTTGCTATGCTGAGTTTGAAGACATTACGTGTCTAAAAAATTCACGCTTGCAAGCTGAATAGAAATTGTTTCATAAACGCTCAGAGTTTGTATTTAGATCTAGTTTCTTTATTCCTGTCTTTCACTGACAATAGCAAATAGCTTGAAATCATGATCTGAAAGTGGAATTATAGTTAGAGATAGTGAATACTAACTACTCTGACGTTTATGTAAACGAAAACATACGCTTGATAGGTGTTTTTGGTAGGACGCCATCTGTGGACATAAATACAAGCGTTAGCAAGTTTTTTAACTTGCATTTTGTTTATCATAAATGTACCTTTGAGGTCTTTCTTGCAATGATATAGATTGCAGAGGCTTCTACTATGTGGTGATGCTGAACTGAGATCAGACCCATATAGCTATCTGGTTTGCTATGCTGAGTTTGAAGACATTACGTGTCTAAAAAATTCACGCTTGCAAGCTGAATAGAAATTGTTTCATAAACGCTCAGAGTTTGTATTTAGATCTAGTTTCTTTATTCCTGTCTTTCACTGACGATAGCAAATAGCTTGAAATCATGATCTGAAAGTGGAATTATAGTTAGAGATAGTGAATACTAACTACTCTGACGTTTATGTAAACGAAATATACGCTTGATAGGTGTTTTTGGTAGGACGCCATCTGTGGACATAAATACAAGCGTTAGCAAGTTTTTTAACTTGCATTTTTGTTTATCATAAATGTACCTTTGAGGTCTTTCTTGCAATGATATAGATTGCAGAGGCTTCTACTATATGGTGATGCTGAACTGAGATCAGACCCATATAGCTATCTGGTTTGCTATGCTGAGTTTGAAGACATTACGTGTCTAAAAAATTCACGCTTGCAAGCTGAATAGAAATTGTTTCATAAACGCTCAGAGTTTGTATTTAGATCTAGTTTCTTTATTCCTGTCTTTCACTGACGATAGCAAATAGCTTGAAATCATGATCTGAAAGTGGAATTATAGTTAGAGATAGTGAATACTAACTACTCTGACGTTTATGTAAACGAAATATACGCTTGATAGGTGTTTTTGGTAGGACGCCATCTGTGGACATAAATACAAGCGTTAGCAAGTTTTTTAACTTGCATTTTTGTTTATCATAAATGTACCTTTGAGGTCTTTCTTGCAATGATATAGATTGCAGAGGCTTCTACTATGTGGTGATGCTGAACTGAGATCAGACCCATATAGCTATCTGGTTTGCTATGCTGAGTTTGAAGACATTACGTGTCTAAAAAATTCACGATCTTGCAAGCTGAATAGAAATTGTTTCATAAACGCTCAGAGTTTGTATTTAGATCTAGTTTCTTTATTCCTGTCTTTCACTGACGATAGCAAATAGCTTGAAATCATGATCTGAAAGTGGAATTATAGTTAGAGATAGTGAATACTAACTACTCTGACGTTTATGTAAACGAAATATAAGACGTCTTCCGATAGGTGTTTTTGGTAGGACGCCATCTGTGGACATAAATACAAGCGTTAGCAAGTTTTTTAACTTGCATTTTTGTTTATCATAAATGTACCTTTGAGGTCTTTCTTGCAATGATATAGATTGCAGAGGCTTCTACTATGTGGTGATGCTGAACTGAGATCAGACCCATATAGCTATCTGGTTTGCTATGCTGAGTTTGAAGACATTACGTGTCTAAAAAATTCACGCTTGCAAGCTGAATAGAAATTGTTTCATAAACGCTCAGAGTTTGTATTTAGATCTAGTTTCTTTATTCCTGTCTTTCACTGACGATAGCAAATAGCTTGAAATCATGATCTGAAAGTGGAATTATAGTTAGAGATAGTGAATACTAACTACTCTGACGTTTATGTAAACGAAATATACGCTTGATAGGTGTTTTTGGTAGGACGCCATCTGTGGACATAAATACAAGCGTTAGCAAGTTTTTTAACTTGCATTTTTGTTTATCATATATATATAACAGAAGATATAATAATAGATTCAGCAACGATAATGGCACTTTCTAAGTGTAATAGGAAGGAGTAGTCACAAATGTACTTCTAGAGCTATTTAACTTTATGTTTATTAAATTTCCAAGATAAAGATCATACATTTGTGTAAATGTAATGAAAAGAAGTCTGAATAACTGATTTTGGTGTAAATATTCAATTCAGTGCATATTAAGAATTCTAAATGCAATATAAACAAATACTCTCTGATTATCATATGATCCACCAGTGATCATGCCATTCTTTAAATATACAAATATAAAAAGAAAAAAAAAGAGGTACTTGACAATTCACTCCTTTCATCAGATGTAAATTCATGAGAAAAATATAACACTTTAATTGACATAAAATATATTTAACTATAATGCCTTGAAATTGTATACTGGCTTTTAAGTTATTGATGATAATGGAATTGTATTTTGCATTATAACGAGTTTTTAAATATATATATATAAAATTCTGCTCAATACTATTTTAGATAAGAGGAATTAACCAAGAAAACCTGAAATGTATAATAAAAAGTGTGTATTTATTGTTATGTGTTACAAATTGAAACTTTTTCAAAGAACAGTCCAATTTAATGCAATATAAGTCAAAACATGTTTAATATTTTTTTTTAAGAAATTAACTCTTGAAAGTTTTGTATTTTAATGCAACCATCATTTATTCTTCATTACTTCCAAGTCAAAAAAATGTTTTTTTAGACATTTTTATTTTACTTTGAGAGGCAGAACAAAGAAGTTACACAAAGTAAGATCAGGGGATGATGGTGGATGGATAAGCTGAATCATGCTGTTTGCAGTTAAATTCATTTCACATTTAATGCTTTGTTCACAAGAAAATTGCTATGGTGAAGCTATCTTTCATCACTTTGTCACACATCAGGATATTTTTTTATTTTACCACATCAGACAAATGTTTCTGAAGATATTGATAAAATGTCTATCTGTTAGAAATCAATTACATGTGAAAAATGCCATTTCTTAAAAAATAATAATCCACATCATCTTGACATTAAAGATTACTTACAGTGTTATTTTGTAATACCATGAATTTGAATTATTCCATTAAAACACTTGCAAATTTTGTGTTTTCTCCAGAAGAGATTGGTTGTAAACTGTTTCAATCACAACGGTTTATGTAGCAATTTTCACTAACATCAAAACAAAATTTTATATTGTTCCAATTTTTCATCTATCACAAAGTTAATGATTAAGAAAGAATAATTTAACAGAATATTACATGGTATCAGGATTTCACATGATGATCAGAAGGCTAATGCAGAAGAACTACCATCATGAGAAATTTCATCATTCTAGTAAAAATTACAATGGACCTGCTCACCAAAGAAAGATTCCATTTTTTAGATATTCCTTTATATAACTATTTAAGATAAAATTGATAGGGAAACATATTATATATTAGAGACAGATGAATCAATTTGACTATATTACAACTTAAACCTTAATATATAAAAACAAAATTAGATTTCATCCAGTATGTCTTTTCAATTTATTCTCATGATAAACAGAATATCCATTTCACAATTTCAACACAACATGAAAATAAAATAACAGAATTAATAATAGTAACAACAACAATAATAATAATAATAATAATAATAATAATAATAATAATAATAATAATGATGATGATGATGATGATGATGATGATAATAATAATAATAATAATAATAATAATAATAATAATAATAATAATAATAATAATAATAATAAATGATGATATACAAAGAAATAGGAAACAAAGAATACTGAGTTACATATCATTCAGTACTATTTCTGCTGGTTGAGAAAGAGAAACTAGACAATGAAAAATAAGTTAAAAAAATTGAAGCAAGAGCAAACAGATAAAATTTAATCAACAAAATCAGTTAGAAAAAAGAAATCAAGATATAAATTAAAGACAGGAACATGATACTGGAATTAAATATACACTTGATGAAAACCAAAGACCAAAACAGATATGCAATTTTTTTTGAAAAAATGTATAGAAAGAGACCTATAAGATGAAGAATATATAATTGAGGGAGGGAAATAAAGCAAGGACAGATAAGAAGCTAAAACATATCAATAACATAGAGGGTGACCAAGAACTAGATGGCTTAAAAGCCAAAAATAATGAACTAACATGACATACAAAATATAATAACTGAAGTAAACTAAAAATTGCAGACCAAGAAATATCAGTTCAGCTGTATGAGCAGGAGAAATTAAACAGTAAAAAAGATGATTAAAAAATTGGAGTAAAGGCAAACCAACTAAAAATTGATAAACAAAATCAGATAGAGAGAATAAATCATGATTGTACAAAAATAGTGTTACACTTATGACTGAAATTAAAAACATGATTGATGTACAACAAAGATGGAGAATAACAACCAAAGTTTTACTACAGCAACAATGATGAACAAAATGTCGACTGAAGTGATGGAAGCTATCACTTTGGATCTGCCTACCCAAATAGAAACACATGTTGAACATATATGCAAACCAGGCTGACCAGCAAAAAGCATAGTAAATTTAAAACGGTGAGAATTGATCGAGAAAGCCCTCATGGAGAATTTCTGAAATATGGATGGGTTGTAGCAGGGGATGAAGATAGTGCACTGATGTTTCAGGATGCCATGAAAATTGAGGGAGAAAAGAAGCAAGACATGAGTTCCTAAACTCAAATAAGATTATTAATGGAACTTAAAATTGTTTTGATAAATGTGAGAGGAATTAATGCAGTCAATCAAAATTTCTAAGTTAGACTTTGTATAAATCAAACCCAATCACATGACAAAGAACATTCATATACCCTCATAATATCTTTTCCCTGATATATCACAAGATCTAAATATTAAAAAAACAGTGATTAAAATGAATCTCCTATTTGCTAAAGATGAAAGAAAGATTGATTAAGATTGAGATCCTATTTGATAATAATATGTTGAATTGACAATGACTTCCAAAGGGAATAGAATCATTTACAAATACCTATATAGATATGTGTTGTTGATAAAATAAGTATGGTAACACTCGAAATTTAACTGTCATAGAATATGAGTAATAGAATTAAACATGTATCTCTCAACAATTGATTGCCATTGTAATAATATGTAACTAGAAGATTAATAAAATCTATTATTGTTGAAATTTAATAATAAAATAATAATAATAATAATAATAATAATAATAATAATAATAATAATAATAATAATAATAATAATAATAATAATAATAATAATAATAATAATAGGAGTAGTAGTAGTAAAGTAATAGGAGTAGGAGTAGTAATAGTAGTTGTAGTAGTATCGGCAATACATTAAAACACAATTATTTTCTGATAAGCCTCAATCAAATTGTTAAAATAGTTACTGGTAAATAAATCATTGATGCTTTATATTATTAGACTTCTTTGCTATAAATCGTTTTTAATGTTGTTCCACAATCGTACTTCTTTCTTGAATGTGAAGATTTACGCTGCTAATACAAATTAATTGGTGTCCCTATTATGATTTTTTTAAAAATCTATGGATGATTTAGATATTATTCAAAATGCAAGTTGGCTTTAAGATTTTTTTAATAGGCATATGTCTTAGTTATTTTAGGCATAGATCAAAGAGTAAGGCAAACTGTTTTTAGGCCAAATCAACATCAAACTTTAAAGTACATGGATATGTTATTACATTCTTGTTTTTTATTCAGAACATGGTTAAACTATGATTGACTAATATACAATTTATTTATCTGTATCCAGTGATCTAAGCTAACTATAAACTTAAATATGGATACGAATCATTATAATTGGGATTATACTGACAAGTAATTTGTTTACAGAGAGATAATCTTCTTTCTTCACTTATAGGCAAGGTTTATAATTACTAACAACTGATAAGTGATGCTAGGATTATTCTTTCTCATCCTAATTTACTTTCTAGATAACTTAAAGTTAATGATTATAATTATTCTATCATTTATAATTTAATATTTGCCAATGTCTTCTTTCATTTGAATTAATTTGATGCATACATTTTAAAACTAAACTCAATGCAATTGTAACCAGATGGAATTTACTTTGCATCAAATAAAGCTTAATTAACTCCTAAAATATTTAATCAGCGCTGCCAAGGTACTCAAAATAAATACATCATTTTTACCAATAATTTTTATCTTAACAACATTTTGTAGATGTATTATTGATTGATTAAAATATGAAAGTTATATGTTAATCACTATATATTTAATTAAACATAATTAAATTGAATCTTACTTGTAAGAATACTGTTTATATACATATCATCAGTTTGAATAGAGTTTGCACAAAATTAGATAATTGTATATTTTATTACAGATTTAGATATTTAAAACATTTTTTTTTAATATCCAATATATTTCGTCTTTATAATTGCATTATGTTACAAATTAGTAAAAGAGAATTTAAGACTAAAAACTAATTATAAATATATGAAATTACAATTCCAACATAAATCAATCAAGGCCCATCCAAATTTTTTTGTTGGCTCTCTCACTTTAAACATTTATTTTTCATTACTATTATCATCTAGAAATATAAAATTGAATTATAGTTGCCTTAGTATTAAAATGGAACTATTCAGTACAAAATGTAATAAAATCTTCAAACATTTAAGGAAACAATGGTTAAATGTATTAATAAAAAATCATTTGGACACAATGCATTAATGTAATCATCATCATCATCAACCATTATTAATCCACTGCAGGATAAAGATCTCTCCAAGTTCAATCCATCTCCTCTGACCATTAGCTTCTCTTCTCCACATTACCCCTGCACACTTTCTTATTTCATACATCAATCTCACTTGTGGTATTTTTCTGGGTCTTTTACAATTCCTTGGAATCCAGTTTAAGATTTTAGTTATCCATTTATTATAATCTCTTGTAGCAATACAGTTCCTTAAAAAGGTACTTTAATAATGGCTCTAAACAATTATTATTATTTATTTTTTAGATAATTTATTTCTTAACTGTTTTTTGAGAGCAGTTTGTAGATAAGAGCTTATGTGATTAAACTTTATGTATAGCATTGCACATAAATATAATTACATGGTATTCTCATTATTAAAATAAATTATTTATTATAATTTATTGACAATATATTATGCATCTAAGATCTGAATACGTATCTTGTAAATTGTCACATTTGTTGAAAATCTTTGAAAGTTTCATCACATATAGTACTGTCATTCCAAATCTTCAGTTCACAGTATTAACTTTAAGCTAAGTGATAGTGAACCACATTTTTTAAAAAGGTATATTTTACTGTGATGCTTTCATTGATATTAAAGTTAAAAAAAACTAAAGAAGTCAGCTTCTAATAAACTTCAACTAAAATTATAAGCTTTCTCTTTTGTTCTTTGATAGCAAGAAATGTATAGAGGGTGTTTACATCCTGCTGTTCTAGTTTTTGCATATGAAGATTTTGAAGTATACAAAAATATAATTTTTTTCTTGCTTATAAAGTATTTTTGATTATTTTACACACCAAATAGGTTATTATTACAAAGAAATATAAAAACAAATTATCAATGTACTTATTTAAGTTTTATTTCTAGAAATAGAAGTTAATAAAGTTGACCATAACATAAAGAGAAAAAATGACAATGTCTATTATATCATTATTTATCAGAAATGATTGTTGTTAGGATATTTTCAAGTAATGAAATTTTTTTAAGTGTCATAGCATCGGCTGGGATGCAAACCTGCAACCCAAGCAACTGCCTGAAAGTGCAAGGCAGTTGCACTGACCTCTTGACCACCATTGCAAGTAATGCAATTTTTGTAAAGAAAATATCAAATTTTAACTCTGAATTTCATAGAGTTGTTATAAATCAATTTTTGTTCATTCACATTAACATTCTGTACCAGTTTTGTTGTGTTTTCATAAATATTTTGACATTTTAGACATAATGATGATACTACAATCATGGTATTATCTACATTGTTTTAAGCTATTTATAACCTTACATTGTAATTTGTGATACTTGTAGCCTACCAACCCACAGATCCAATTATATTGTATTAGTTGAAAAAAATGTGAATATGATAACATTATATTGAACTTTTTGAATCATTAACAGTAGACTATTATAATAAAGCTATGAAGAATTTGGCCTGAAAGTCAGTAGAAATGAGGATTTCTGATTCACCAAGTGTTTAGTCGGGGGACAAATAACTGAATATTGTACATTTGTAATATATATATATATATATGACTACAGATGGTGTTATACCAAAAACACCTTCACGTGTTTGTTTACATAAACGTCAGAGCGTATTTCACTATCTCTAACTTAATTTCCACCTTCATATCATGATTTCAAGCTATTTGCTATCGTCAGTGAAGGACAGGATTAAGAAACTAGATCTAAAACACAAACTCTGAGCGTTTAAGAAACAGTTTCTATTCAGCTTGTGAGCGTGAATCTTTTAGACACGTAATGTCTTCAAACTCAGCATCGCATGCCAGATAGCCACATGGGTCTGATATCAGTTCAGCATCACCACGTAGTAGAAGTCTCTGCAATATATATCATTGCAAGAAAAGACCTCAAAGGTACCTTTATGAAAAACAAAAAACACAAGTTAAAAACTTGCATACGCTTGTATTTATGACTACAAATGGTGTTATACCAAAAACACCTTCGCTTGAAGGTGTTTTTGGTATAATGCCATCTGTAGTCATAAATACAAGCGTATGCAAGTTTTTAACTTGTGTTTTTTGTTTTTCATATATATATATATATTGCTTTAACTTGTTTACAAATTAAAGGTTATGTTATAATATTTTTGTAGAGATATTTATGTTTAAACCATAGATTTCTTTTGAAAACACTTTGTTTTTTGTTTTTATTGAGACATCAGTTAAAAACTGTACAGGGTAAAATTAAATTTGTCAAAACAGTAAATAAAATACTTTTTTAAAATTATACTATTAATAAACAATTTATTAAACTTTTGACTTTTTATTTTTTTTGATGATAACTAATCCTAACTATATCCTTTTAATAATATATAATTCAAATATTTAATATCTTGTTCTTCACATTTTTGAATATGTAAATTATATCCAGTGATATCATGCTACATTGTTACAGATAAAAAATTTGTTTAGATATTTATTTTCTTTATTAAAATGATTATTTTTAAAATTGCTATCATATTAGAGATGAAATTTGTAATAAATAAAATTAAAATTATTAATGTATCATATATAAGAAAGGGTAAATGTTAAACATGTTGAAATATGGAAAGATAATTAATGATAAACATGTTAAGTCCCATTCAAATAAACAGGCAGGGTCTTTCAGCTAAACAGATTTAAACAAAATCTAAATAGAAAAAAAAAATAATGTTTTCAGAGAAAAACCTATTAACATCAATATTTGTGAAATGTTTATAATACATTGTCAAATTTACATGTCAGTTTCAAATGTTTAAAGTGGACAAATGTGTTATTTAGAATATTATTAAACTATACAATTTAATTAAAAAAACAAACAAGTTCAACATATTGAATTTTAATAAAAAATAAAAATTCTATATAAAATATTTCTAAAATCTCTCATCAGATAGAGTAATATTTATGCAATTTTTAAGCATGAATTTTATAAAATGAGTAATGGTTGGCCAATGGGTCTTCCTACAGTTGCCCAAATATGTAATTTTGTGATATCTACATAAGAAAAAAAATATTTTGAAAAAGGAATGTTATCAGAAAGATATTACTTTATACAATAGATATGTTGATGATATTTTTGTTTGTGGAAAGCCAAATGCTATTAATGAGTTGTTTGATTAATTAAATAATATAAAAAGCTTCAAATGGATAAAAACAGATGAAAATCAATGAGTGTTAATTTTTTAGATCTCAAGATAACTAGAAACAAAGTTAAAAACTGGATTATTATATGACTATTAAAACAATAGCAAAAAGAGGATATATTTTATATAAATGAAAAGTAACAATGTCACATAAAATAGCAGGTTGAAAGTCCTTATTTAGAAATGATAATATTGGTAAATATTCATAAGATAAAACCAAAAATATTGAGGTTGATTATACTGAATTGTTAAATGTTGGATATAGTTATGATTATGGTTATTATACTATTAAAAAAATTTATTCTAAATATAAAAATAATATTAATAATAATGTTAATTCTTCTGATAAAAAAAATTGGATATCAATAACATACATTTCAAATCAACAGGCAAGTTTCATTAAGAAAATTTATAAAGGTATATGTGACATTGCATTTTATGCACTACCTACATTAAATATATTAATAAATAACTCAAAAAATAAAACCTTATTGACAAATAAAATTTGTAACATTTACAAAGGGACATGTAGGTGTGGCAGTGTATATATAGGTGAGTCAAGATGCACATTGGAAAAAAAAACAAAAGAGCACTTATTATTATTAAAAAAACTTCAAAATACAAAACAAAATAATGATAATTTATCAGCTTCTGTTTTTATGACCATAATAAATCATGTATATATAGTTTTGATTTTAATTATAATAATGTAAAAATATTGGAAACTAAAAAAAAAAATAATAAAAGAAAAATTAAAGAAACTATGTTAATATATAAATGCAAGCAAGATTTAATCAATAGGCAGACCACTAACATTAAGATCACAGAATTATGGGAAAGTTGGCATCATGGAATTATGGGAAAGTCGAACTTTCAAAATATTTGTTGACAAAAACTATGAGGATAGTTGAAATCACTCCTAAGTGATGTTTATAGATGTATTTTTATTAACTTTTATGTATTATATTTTCTAATATTTTTTTATAAATTTACTTATATTATTTTGAAAAAATACAGACCTTGATTTGCAATATTATATATATTGTGCACTTTTTATTAGTCCACTCCATTCTAAAATAAAATTTCGTTGTATAATTTAACATTTTGTTAAACCCATTGATATTTACTTAGTAAATTAGGAAAAACAATAATGACATATTAGATTATAGGGTTTAAACCTCAGTTTAGTTGGTTTGAAATTCATAAAAGATTTGAGAAGGAAAATAATTAACTAAAAATATAAATGATAATCTATAAGTTTATTATATGCTGAAAAATAAACAGTCAACAGTATTTAAAATTAGTAAATTTTAAAATCCAAATTTCTGATATAAATTGCTTATATAGACAGATAATTATTGTCTGTGCACAGTTGATTTTATAAATAAAAAAATGTTTATAGTCAAATCTTATTTTACATTTAAAAGTAGATAAATATTTATCAATTTTACAAAATACTGATTTAAAATTAAAACAGTAACTTGTATCTTTATTTAAGATCTAAAAAGTATTTTAATATTTAAAAAAGAAAAAGAAAACTGTCATTTTAAAAAATAGCCAAAAACTTGCAAATAAATGAATGTTGTTCTAAAATAAAAGTGGGAAAAATATGAACCAATCAGAAAGTGTTAAACAATCCTTTATTATAAAATTGAATAAAAAAAAGGAGTAGAAAAAGTTTTTCTCCATAGTAATAATAAGTAACTAGTTTTTTTTTTTCTTGTTATATATTTAAAAACGTTGGATAAAAATTCATAAAATATTATTATTTACAAATAGAAAAAGTAATGAATGTTAACTATGCATCTATATATTAGATACTTATAAGCTTTGCGTTTAAAATAATGGAATAACTTAATCGTTTTCTACTGGGCAACTCTACAATCAATAATCCCCAATAATTTCTTGGAAGTTAATAGATTGAGGAAATAATCAGAGATGAATAAAATTTGCATATTAAAAAATATTAACGAATATATTCATTGGAAGAGAATCATAATTGTGTAGTGCTGAAAATGAATTTCAGTGATAAACAAGAGGAAATAGATAAACACAGTAAATATTCAGCAAGGACAAATAAAAGAATGGTAAAGCTCTGACAAACAGCTAAGTATACATTTTTAAAAGTCAATAAAACTATATTAATAATAGATGAAAAGTGTTCATTGCCATTAAGGCTACATATAAAATCCTGATTGCAATAAGTGATGGGAGAAGTAATTAACTCTGAACTATACCAGAGGAAATGTTACTTTCTATAGAGTTTTAAATGAAAAATGTTGAATGATATATCTATGATTGAAATCATGAGTGCACTGTATAGTATAGATAAAAATATCTGCCATCAGAAGGAATAAGGCAAGCCAGAAATAACATTCTATTACTAAAACAAAAACAAAAGGAATGAATACTATTGCAGTAACCCATGGCCTTATGAACCTTAGAACAAGAATAGTCTTCAGAGAAATAAAAAAAATAAAAGTGATAATCAGTTTATGCAGTGTGGAATGGTGAGAACGCTAGAAAAATTTAAAATTATTTTTATTTCTCTTTTTTTTAGCTGGTAGTTTAAAAAAGAACGTGTTCCTATTGTTTGTATTTACATGCCTTAAGCTATGATTTGTTAATACAATAAGGGTGATGGGGACTAAACTAAAGGATAGTTAGAATTAATAAGTAAATTAATTCAATTGTTGATTTCAGTAGTTATTTAAAAGTTATGTTGTTATTAAATATTATTAGTGATTTGAATGAACAACTAGTTCATAAACAAAACGATGATATTTTCTTAGGGGAAATATCAAGATATTAATTTTGTTTTTCTTGTAAACATCCAGAATTATAACAATATTTTCTCAATTGTTTTATATTGTGAATTTATCACCAGGCATACAACTTTATTATAATTATTATTATGAAGTTTGAAATAAAAGTCCATGAATTTAGAAAAAAGGGAGAATGATCGTTTAATAAAAAAAAATATATGTGTGATATTTGGGCATATACATGGGGGTAAATATCCCAACATACTATGGGAGAGAATTAATTTTGTTTCACTATAAACACTGTGAAGATTAATTGTCTATTGTTTTATTATTAGTATAGTATGCTTGTATACCATTTTATTATAACAGTTATTTTAAACTTCTTGTTAAGGGGAAAGTTTATTCTAACTATTTATAAATAATATTATTAAAATTATGGTTTTGACAGTTTATTTAGGTTATAAATGTTGCATTTCTTTTTTGGGCTCACAGTCACAACTTCACCTGAATTCAAAATGTACACGCTGAAGTTAAAATGAGAAATCAATTCAGTATAGAGCAATCTAACAGTTTACTGAGCACACATCTCTTAATAGAGACTTTTTATTTTCTACATGCTGCCTTGATCCTTTAGGTCATTGATGACATTGCGAATTATTAAGGTGTGTTTATTAATATGATTTTAAATGAGAAATTGATTACTAATGAAAGTATTAGTGTTACTTACAGTTTAGTTAACAATATTATTTTAATAATAAGTATTAAAGAATATAAATATAAAGCTAGATAATAAATTTAAATTCTAAGCCTTTTTTTAATTTGTGCACTACCCATAAAAATCTGTAAAATTCCTCTTGATATTCCATAGGTAGTATGAAGAATTAATAAAATCAGTGATTATCCTGAGATCTCCTTATTGTAAAGTTGTTCTTATGATTATTGCCAATTTTAATTATCAAAAATAATAAGAATTAAAGTTTATCTATAATTATATCAATGATTAATTTAATGAGTGATGGAATTAAAACTTAATAGTTATATATATGACATGATATAATGGATATTATTGTTAGCCTTGAGAATATGTAGATACTTAATAAGGAGAAATATCTGGGTATTTTCATGCCATTGAACAAATATTTTGTATTTGTTTAATGTTAAGGGGATGTGATCTGTTTATACTTAAAGGAGTCTCACATTGATTATATATAAAATACATCTTATTTTAGAAATGTTTAATCATGTAAAAGTAACTTGGGATAAATAATAGCTTTACCTAAATTCAATTATTATACTTAAAGAAAATGGTTGGGAAATAGTAATTCTGTTAATAGTACCCAAACAATGTCCAAGTAGGACCTAATATAGGAGCTTAGCAAATCTGCTTAGGGATGTACCCCCTATAAACAGGCCACAGTATATATATATGAAAAGTGAATGTTCCAAAATGCATGCATAGTCAGAAGGCTTGGCCTATTATTTTTATGCTGATGTATTCTAGGGTTATGATAGAATTAAGTGGGGAACAACTGACTAATAAAAAACAAATGCAAACACACACATACACACATATATATATATATATAATTTACTTTTTCTTCATTATAGATTTAATTATTTTGTGTAATGGTCATATTTGTGTGTCTGCTTTCTGAAGTGGTGGATGTTTTTTTTTTTTTTTTTCAGTTGAGTGCACCATGAACATAGGAACCTAATAATCCACTTCATAAAACATCAATTTATGAGAAAGATATCTTTTGATAAAATTATAGTACAATAGACACAAAATTTATATGATTCAACCATGTCACTATGCTAGCTTTTGACCATTGTGCATAATTGAGGAACAATTTAATAAGCACATACAAATCTAAAGCCAATATTAAATATTTATACTATGAAGATAATAATTAAAAAAACTTCAAGGTCTTTAACTATTGTCTTATTTATTATATATCTAAATAATCATTAAAAGACAGTCAACACTTAGATAATGACAATCAACAATTTTAAACTGTTGATTGTCATTGATATTTGGATTGCCTAATTTTTGCCTGGCTTTTAATGATTATTTACAAACCAATTTAGCCTTGAGCATTATTACATATCTATACAAATACACATTTTATTAGTAACTCTAATCTGACTTATGTGCTAAGTGCAAGAAATATTTGCACAGATGATGATTTACTTAAAAATAATTTAAATAATAAGTAACTGAGGAGAAGAAAATAATTCATTTATGACCTTGAGTCTAATCTATAAATTTATGAAAACAATCTTAATGTATTTCAAATTGGTCTAGGAAATATATCAGAAATAAAATGGCTAGATGTTACTTTGTGAAAAAGTTCTGTTTCCTAATGAAAATCATTAACACTCACATCAGCCATGGTTATCCATGCTTGTGATTATCGTCTAGTTATAATGTAAAAAAAGTAGAGTGAATTATTACATGTAAAGCATATGTTAAATGTATGCCAGGGGGGTTACATGACGGTTTGTTTAATGAAAACTTAAAATATAACTCATTCGTTTACAATTCTTTTTTTTATTTACCTAAAGAAGAAATCAAAAAGCAATACTAAAATGAAAAAAAAAAATGTATAAATAGAAATAATACATTTAATTCATAGTAAATGTGGAATACGTTTTAGTTATACATCAGGTTCAACAATGAAGATATTTCTATGAGTACAATAGACAAACAACAACAACATTTTCTTATCTATAATATATTAATTGCAATTTATTTTTCATATTTATATGTTGGAATTTTAATCGATCTATCTTTTAAACATTTATGATGTAAGTTTCAATTAGCAAACTTGAGTTTTAAATAATTAAAAAAAAAGTCAAACAATTTATTTTAAAATTGTTAAAAAATGTATAAGTTGTTTAAAAAATTTTAATGACTTTTAAAATCTACTTAGTCAATTGAATATATATATAAATAAATAAAAAAAAAACCCAATAAAATGTTGATAAAAATTAAATTATTTTATTTAACTTTTGTTTTATGTTTTTTTAACTTTCCGACTTGAAAATTATTTCTAATGCTTTTATTAAAATGCTAAAATATATGCATAATATATAGAATATTTTTGTAAGATATTTTTGGAAAAAAAATATGTTTACCTACCTGATTTAAATTAAATTTCGTACTAAAAAATCGATACATATAAAAATGGCTTTTCGCCATATGATGTAACTTTTCTTTTTTGATTATCACTGGGATTATAAATAAAATGTCTCTCTTCATTCAATTCATAGCTAATTTATGTTTTGTTTTTGGTTTATTTTAATTAATAAAATGAATATTGTCATACATAAAATAGGCAATTTTGGTCTAATCAATTATACTTCATGAAAAAAAAAAAAAATCGTCTGAATAAAATATACATTGCTGGTGGCCTTTCTGCTTTGTTAAAATATGTGTATTATAAATTTTAAATATAATTAATATTTTATTTACTTCACAATTTTTTTAAATTTTATTTTTTATATATAATGATTAAAAAATACTGATGTTGACATTATATATTAATTTATATCTTTAAAATGTTTTTTTGTTTTTTTTTTAATTTTTGATAATGCATTTCCTCAGATAACCAAACGGATTATGTGTTGTTTTAAAACAAAAACTATTGAAGTCTTTTATTTTATAACAATTAATTTAATAATATGTATATTTTTAAACCAATTTGGGTAGAAAAAGATTGTTAATAGAAGTTAATTAAATATATTGTTTTTAACTAAATATAGAGATAAACTTATCAAGTTTTAAGCTTAACCGCCTATCTTCTAAAACATTGAGTGTAACTACGCTTATGTATGCTGTATTTCTCCGGTGATACTTGGTATCTAATATTGTCTTAGCGGTCTTCAATCCAGAAACTTGCCAAGATGAAATATTTAAAATCATCAAAGGTTTTGGGCTTATCAAACATGAACTGCCACCAATCCTTTGATGCAGAACACAAGTGATTGCTTGCAATCACAATCTTTTCCACCTCTGACTACTTGCATAAGGCAAATAAATTCTTGAGGTTCTGCATATACTCATAAGGGTTCTCTAAATATTCCCCTTTAAATATTTTTATCTGCAAGAACCTTAAAGCTAATGAATTTTGACTGTTTATATTGTAAAAATTCCTATCACTATTATCTTCTCACTTCTCAAAGTCTATCTTTTTCTAACCTTGAGGATGATTTAAACATGGGCTTTGATGACAACATTCATCATATTCAACAAATGTTACTCTGGTTTCTGTCGAGGATCCCCTTTTAAAACTATCATCATCATCCCCTATTCTGTGCTCTTCACTCTCTTTACATTTCATCAATCTCTTCATATATCATTTATCACATTGGCACTCCATATCTTCATGCTCAACAAATTCTGGTCAACACAACTTTTTCTTAAAGGCCTGCTGATATATTCTTTACTTCCTCAACTTTCTTATTTAATCTTTGATACATGTTGTCAACTTTTTTTTATGTTTTCCTGCATCTCCACTTGTAAACTATTTAAACTAGAATTAGGCTGTGCCTTGATGCTTTGTACCTCCTGATTAACTTGACTTATATAACTCTCTATCTGAGATTCACCTCTCCTAATTCTGACTCTATTCTGTAAACCTTCAAAATTCAAACAAAATGTTATAAAAACATTTATAAACAACAAAACATAACACTTATATTAATTATATAAAAAGCCTTTTTCGGCAAATTTATTTTTTGCCCTTTTCAAATATGTCTTCCAAGATACCACGATAGGCTTTTTATATAATTAATATAAGTGTTATGTTTTGTTGTTTATAAATGTTTTTATAACATTTTGTTTGAATTTCAGAAGATTAGTACAACATAAAAAAGAAAAAGAAAAAAGGTAATTTCCGTTTTTCTTCTGTTTTCTGTATCTGTAAACCTTGCAATCTGAACTTAATTCCAATAGTTTCAACTGTTATCTGACAAATTTATGTATAGAACATATGCACATTTATTTCCATTTTGATAGTTTTAAGTTGGATCTTGGCTCTCTCATTGTTGCATTGGAATAATTTATATATTTTATACTCAGATAGAGGGTTACTCTTTCTGGTATCAATGCTACTTTCCTTGAGTTATATCTTCTTTTTATAGTTATATTTATGATAGTTCAATCACCATTTTATTAAATATGTCTAGAGACAAGGGCCCTAACATATTTTCTTGCCCTCAATATGTAGATGCATATTTTGCGTTCATATCATCACAATGTTTATTGCTCTATTTAGGTTTTCCTCTTGAAAGTATCTTGTTTATTGTGTATTTACCACTTTTTATGGTGTCATTAATATTTTAGTACATAGGTAATTGATGGATGTTATTTTGAAGTATATCATTCTTTCTTCATGAGCATTTTTAAGTAATAAATAAATTTATGAAACAAGCTTTATACTTTTCTGCATAAAATATATATATCCTGAACAATTCTTACCAATTTTTTGTATTACTTATCAATTCATTCACATTTAATTGCTGAAGTTGTTGTAAATCTTTAAATTGGTCTCATAGGTTACACATATGCAATTATACATTCTGTGCTATTGTCCCAACCACTCCAACAATGACTTGCTTCTGGATGATAATACTGATGGTTTATATTGTCTATTTATACTAAATAATATAAATCTATAATTTTGAATAAGCCACTATCAGTTTTATCTTATGTTGTCCTGACTAAGCACAGTAAAACAGATTTATCAATCAAAAATTTTATTGTACATCTAGGGAGTTAACCCTTCCATAGAAGTCTCCAGTCATAGATGGACACAGATTCAAATTGATCGAAAACTGTCAGTTTTTATATTACTATAGTGATTTTACAATCATTTTAAAGCTTAAAAAAGTACTGTATAATGCTGCCCTCTCTAGAATTATTTTACAAGTAAAAATCAATAATATTGAAATATAAGTTTTAACAATGGAAGAAAGTGGTCTTTCCTAGGTGCTGATTGGCTGTTGCTTATGGTGGACAAAAGAGACCGCTTGTCAATAATTTTCCCAATTCCAACTTTCTTGTTATGATTTTGAAAATGAAAATGAAAGTTTTAGAGCATTTTAAAAGTATTTTTGACATATTATAAATTTTTTAGATAAAATATGCTGAAAATAAAATTATTTTAGAAAAATAGTTAAGATTTTAGTAAAAATTATATACTTTTACACAATGTAAAATTGATAAAAAAGTCAATGATGTCTGCAGCACTTTTTAATTTGTTATGAACTTTCTTTTTAGGTTTTTTTGCTATTGATAACATTCATAATTATAAATAGAAATTTATTTTTGAAAAAAACTTTTTTTCACTTTCATAATCTGTCAAATTATTTATATACTTTTTTACAAATGAAATTAAATGAATATATTATTAAAAGATGAATATATTTCACTGCTGATTCTGTAATTGACCAATCAAATGTTTAGAGCTTTAACTAAATCATCCAACTGGAGTTTCTACACTCAAAAGGTTAGTAGAGTTCTGTCACTTTAAAAGCATAAAACGTTTTAATGATAGTAGTGATAATTACTATTTATCTTGAAGGATATTTTTTGTACTATTCTCTTAATTATCAGTTGTATTTGTCAACCGAAGATTGTGATAGGTAATGGATATTTAATTAAATTATTTATTGTATTTATTTAAATAAATTTGAATCCTAAAAGTATTCTCCTCTAAGCAACTGAATTGGATTATTGTAACAGTGTTATTAAAAATTTTGTAACACACTTCCACGGTGTTCATGTTTAAAAAATTTGTTTATTGTAAATAAATGTTATTTTTATTGTTAAGTCATGTGTAGTGTTTTTATAATGCCTTTATATTGTCCAATCAATATCCAGATAACTAAACATTGTGTAATTCACAATGCAAATAATATTCATTCTATTTATTCAGGGTACACACACATGAATAAATATTAAACTATTTGATGATAATGATTTAACAGATATGAAGAATGTATTTAAAATAAAATATTATTCATTTATTCTATTGATCACTGTAATTTAAATCTGCAATTTATTTAAATAAGTCTGGTTTTATAATCAATGATTGTTTATTTTCATCATCATAAATAATAATAATAATAATAAATAATAATAATAATAATAATAATAATAATAATAATAATAATAATAATAATAATAATAATAATAATAATATTATTATTATTATTATTATTATTATTATTATTATTATTATTATTATTATTATTATTATTATCATCATCATCATATATCATCATTATTATCATCATCATTGTCATCATCATCATCATCATTATTATTATTATTAATAAATATAGTTTTACTTCTCACTATTATGTAAACCAAAAAAACACTTATTTATAATTGTTAATTAGAGAAGATATAAATTAGTATTAAATTTTATTGGCTTAACGTTTTCGAGTATCCATGCCTCATATTCATAGCCTTCATAAAATGTATAATAAAATATATGCAAATACAAATATTCAAATAAGCTAGTATTATGTAGCCCATTTCTTCAAGATCTCAAAGCAAGTGTCTTTTCTATTAATGGCATGGATGTTTTCATTAATGTAAAATGCCTCCTTTATTTTTCTTTTGTGATCATTTGATTCTGAGCACAATATTATGGGATTGGTGGGTGTGAAGTTGGTTCCAGATTGTTTAGCATGCTCCAAAAATTTGCATATATTTTATTATACATTTTATGAAGGCTATGAATATGAGGCATGGATCCTCAAAAACGTTAAGCCGATAAACTTTAATACTAATTTATATCTTCTCTAGTTAACAATTATAAATAAGTATTATTATTATTATTATTATTATTATTATTATTATTATTATTATTATTATTATTATTATTATTATTATTATTATTATTATTATTATTATTATTATTATTATTATTATTATTATTATTATTATTATTATTGTTATTGTTGTTGTTGTTATTGTTATTATTATTATTATTATTATTGCTATTGTTGTTATTATTATTATTATTATTATTATTATTATTATTATTATTATTATTATTATTATTATTATTATTATTATTATTATTATTATATAGTAGGTACACATTCAATTGTAGACTAAGAGTATGTCTTTTCATGCTTATTACTAGGATATCATTAATTCATTAATAAAATTTCTTTAAAGCAAATATTGAGAATTTTTTATATTAAAATATAACTTAAAAAAAAACTGAGATCATAATACCATAGTTCTATAAAATAAAATAAAAATGTATCTCTTGTCAAAAAAAGGCAAATTGGCATATGTAATTCAGTAAAATTTATAAAATATGATTATTTTATTGAACATGGACATGATCATGACAATAAGACAATCAAGAAAGAATTGGAGACATAAGAAACAATATTGGAAGGGATAATGAAAGAAATGTTATTATAAATCAAGAAATGATTGTACTTTTGCTATGTTTTGTTGTGTGGTATCAGTAGTGGGAGCTTTAAATGTTTTGCAAGAATGGGTTGAGGTGTCTGCTCTTAAAATTTTTTTTAGTTATACTTTATAATGGTGAATGATTATCGTTATTGTTACTATTATTGGAGATCTCTTTATTCTACCATAATTTGTAGTAGGAAAAAACTCTGAGATTGCCAGATTACTTGATTTATTAAAATTTGCACAGTGATCTTTAGTTTCTTTGACAGTGCCCCTTGGAATTACCTTCATACAATTATGCTTACCCCCATAATTCCCTGAGATCTAATTTCTAATAAATTTCTAGATAGGAAAAGTTAATTAACCATTTATTAAACATTCTTCAGAAGCTATGTATATTTTTATTGATGGGTGATTAGATAAGAATCAAGCCTTGGAAAAAAAAATCGAATTTTATCAATCATGATTTGAAGTCAGGTTTCAAAACTGATATCTTATATGCTATTGTCCAATGAGATCATTCCTTATATATCTATACATCTGATATTAAAAATTGTACTGAAAGTATTATAATAAAATAAAATAAACTTTTAATTACTTGATTTAAACGTTAATATAATTCTTCGATGTTTAATATGAAATAGAGTTTACATAATCCGCAAAAACGTTTATGGTTCGTCCGATAATAGACATATAATTATTGTACATTTTCAGAGGATAATCTATCCATATATGAATTTCTCTAGAACAATTTCCATATCTATATATCAATATATTTCGTTTTTTAATTCAATTTACTTTAAAAATATGAATTTACACAATTCATTTTTAATTTAATAGTATTTGTTGTTGTTTTAATATTTACATGCTTTTGTCTGTTCACCTATAAAAATAATTTAACAATTTAATTTACTCAGCATTTTAAACTTTTAAAAAGCAATATGCATTCTATGACTTCAAAATACTCGTCTGATTACTATTATTTTGTTTTCCATTCCACGTATAGTAAACACAACACACGCGCGCACAAACACACACACGCACGCACACACACATATATATATATATATAAGGTAAGCTGTCTGCTGAACAATAATTACAATATTCTTTGGGTGTTTCCTCGTTGTATAAGATTTTAACTTTAATATTATAGGTGTATCCAGTTTTTTATTCAAATATAGAAATATACACTGTGCATATGTATTAATATTTTAGTAGCAAAATAATTATACATTAAAACTGCATTTCGAAAATGAACATATCAATATTCATTACAAGAAATTAGAGGTAATTTCCATAACGTAAATTATTAATTTTGTAATGTGCATGACCTTTTGTAAAAATAATAATAGTATGTTGCATTTTCATAAGAACATCCGTTAATCAATACATATATAAAATCGAAATTAAAAACAAACAAATATATTCTTATACGGTTAATTTATATATAAAAAAATATTCAATGACGGTATATATATATATATAGCTTATAACATTTATAGATTTTGCAGTAGCATACTTTTTTATAGTTTAATTTAAAGTTTACGGCTAAATTACACACAAAATAAATAAATAATGTTTAAATGTTATTGAAGAAAATTTCTATATATTATCTACATTTTTACTGTTCAAGGATGTAACCATTAATTATGTATTACAAAAAGAAAATCCATGAACATGAAATATTTGTATAAAAAATTCTATGATTCTAATGTAAAAAAATCCAGTATATATTTGTCAAACAATCTATTATTTGCAATGAAAGTTATATATATATATATATGTGTGTGTCACCAACCAAGGCAGCGATTGGTGGCCGAAGGCGGAGGGTGCTAAGAATCCCCTGATTGCGGACCCAGGCTGCCATTTGATGACGAATTTTTATTTAGGTACTTACAACTGCAGATCACTTTCAAGTGAAGGAAGATTGCAACAATTAGAAGAACTCTCTTATATTAAATGGGACATTATTGGACTTTGTGAAGTTAGAAGAAAAGGTGAAGAGACAGTTGATTTAAAAAGTGGACATATACTCTATTATAAAGGCACAAATATTGGAAATACAAGTGGAGTAGGATTCATTATAAATAAAAAGTGGAAGAACAATATTGTGGACATTGATGGTGTATCGGACAGAGTGGAAAGATTAGTTATACAACTTAATAGCAGATACTAAATGCAGATAATTCAGGTTTATGCCCCAACAAGTTTTCATAGTGATGAAGTAGTAGAAGATTTTTATATGGATGTACAAAAGGCTTTTGATCAGAGTACACAACATTTTAAAATTGTTATGGGAGACTTTAATGCTATAATTGGTAAACAAATGAAAGATGAAACTGCTGTAGGTAATTTTGGTTATGGTAATAGAAATGAGAGAGGACATAGACTTGTGGAGTTTGCAGAAAAAGAAAACCTTTATATTATGAATTCTTTTTTTGAGAAAAATGTTAAAAGGAAATAGACATGGAAGCATCCAAATGAAGGTACAGCATAATTGGATTATATTTTGACTAACAGGAAATACATATTTCAAGATTGTAATGTTCTTAATAAATTTAACACAGGAAGTGTTCATCGATTAGTAAAGTGTAAGATATGTGTTAATGTGAAACTAGAGGGACAAAAATTATTAAGAAAAACAATATTTACAGTTGATATTCCTAATCTTCAGAAACATTCTAATGAATTTAAATTAGAACTTACAAATCGGTTTCAAGTATTAGTAGATTTTGAACATGATTCAGATTTGAATGAAATTAATATGAAAATAACTGATACACTTTTAAAAACTGCAACAAAAATAGCTGGTAGAAAAAAGCAGCAATTGACCAATAAAATTTCTACTGAGACTAGAGAATTTATGAAGAAAAAAAGGAATATGAAGATATACAAAAATGATGCATTAAAAAGAATTGAATATCTCGAATTTCGTAAAATGGTGCGGAAAAGAATTGAAAATGATATAAGAAAGTATAACTGTGAACTAGCAAGGAAATCTGTAGAGGAAAATAAAAGTCTTAAGAATGTAAAACAACATATTGGTATTGGTAGGAAATTTATATCTGCAATAAGAAAAAAAGAGGGAATTGTTACTAAAAAGAGAGATGACCTCATGAAATTGGTAGAAGATTTTTATCAAGAATTATATAGTAATAAAGAACAAGTACCTCCTATATCTATTACATCATCATCATCATCATAATTATTATTATTATTATTATTATTATTATTATTATTATTATTATTATTATTATTATTATTATTATTATTATTATTATTATTATTATTATTATTATTATTATTATTATTATTATTATTATTATTATTATTATTATTATTTCAATAATATTCTTTATTGTCTATAAAGGTTACATGAAGCTTACATACTTATGCCTTACTTACAGTGGCATGATATGTTTGAGTACATTGGTATAGAAGTGTTGGGTGAAGTCTACATTAGTAAACCGATTGAATTACATTTCTTTAGAACTTGTAACCTTTTGCTAATAGTCTTTATCTTCTTTGTTTACTAGACAAAAGTCTTATATATTTGTTCAGATGTATGGAAATTCATATTTTGTCCTTTTAGGTTTTATTTGAATAATGTGTGCTGATATAATGGCTAGTTTTGCATGCTCCTATAAAATGGCTTGTGATTTAAATAGTGACCAGGTGGCCTCGAAGATATCCTGATCAACAATCATTGCACCTCTGCACCTTATTTGTTGCAGCTTTAATATTGCCAGATATCTTCTGGTGTTACTTTTGAACTGAAGGTACATCATATGCACCAATATGCCTATATCCAAAAAACTGCTGCTCTTGCTGTAAGGATTGCTTTTTGTGTGTAAAATATGTTAGCTGCTATATGGATTGTCTTGTTGTGTATAGATATAGCATATCGTTTTGTGTAGTATTTAGTACTGTACACTTGTAAAATGTGTGCTGTTCTGTTTCTTTAGCATCGTGGCACAGTTTGCAGAATGGGTCTATTGACCAATAGTGATGACAGTATCATAAGAAATAGGATGTTGGTAGTGCAAACAGGTTCAGCTTGATCAAGAAGTTAAATAATTTTGGTTCCATTGACCATATTCTAAAGTTTGTAAGGAGTTGTCTGTTATTTACTCCCAGCATTTGGGCTAAAGGTATGTTTGTTTTTGGCTGTGCTGATTAACTCATATGTCTGCCAGTATATTTGCTGTCAAATGTGAGTGTTTTGTTTCCAATGTTGATTTATGCTGAGTGTGCTAATGACTCCCGATATCCATAGTGGGGAGTGGATGATCTGTAGAGATTATATCAAGGAGGCTTTCTAGCTTCTGAAATCATGCAGTGATCTTTGCCAATATGTTTATTGTTTTCTGTATATGGAACACATGTATTGCACATAGCCCCAGATCATTCTGTATAGTTGGTTGGCTTAGTTGTTTGATTGATATAGCTACAGTTTACCTACTCTATAGTAGTTTGTTACAGAGTGATGATATGACCACTGTAAAATATTTTGTATAGTTGACAATAGGTTAAAAATATGCAATTGTTGTTGTTATGAGTATGTTAAATAAATACACTTTAGAAAATAGTGATAAGCATACATTTGATAAGAGGTGGCTATGTTTGTTGCTTTCTGTTTGAATTTTTATTTTGCAGTGTTTGTATCATTCCATGCACTCCAAGTTAAAATGGGGAATCCAAGAAATGGAGTAGGTTTTTCATGACATGGCTGTGTGTAGAATTTGTTAATATAGATGAACCATGCTGATGTTTTTGCTAGGTTGAATAGCAGATTATGCATTTCTGTGTAATTTTGTAATATTCTTTCTAATACTGGAATTTCTTTCCAAAATGTTAGAAACACTGTCACATAGCCTATATATGCAATACATGGAGTAGGTAGGGCTGTTTGGGGCATTAGTATTTCTAAAAAGTCATTTGAAATCTGTTTTAAGAGATGATATATATATGGTAACAATCAGGATAAGATAGACTTACGTAAACTGCACTACAGGGCGCCATCTAGGCATTTGAACTCAGAAAAATTTAAAGAGTAGGCAGATACGTAAGTCCCCCCAAAAAAATTATATTTTGCATTCGGTCGTTAGCCCATATCACTAGCTCAGTGGAATAGCAGAGATTTAATAATATAATATAAGAATATATATAATAAAAAGAATAAAATAAGCCACTGCCAGTAATTAACATATAAACATTTATTAACACACATATATAAGATTTAAAATTATTTTAGCATCAGTTTACCTTTTAAAATTTAACTTACATTTTTAACTTTGATTTTAATTTACATTTTAATTTTTACAACTTTACATTTTAATTTTTTATAAGTTCGCTCAGAGGAGTTTATAAAAGTTTGTTTTAAAATGTTGAGTATAGATCGGTTACATAGATGGTTAATAACATTTCAAAATAAACATAAACGATCAAAATATAAAATCATTGGTGCCGACAATTAAAGAGGGAAATTTATAAGTAACCCAATAGTATTCACCATAAGATACTTGCATTGTCACCAATAACTTAAAAGACATCCGAATAAATACATTATAGATACTCACCATAAGGTATAATTATTTATCGAATGTCTATATATTTTGATCAAATATGAAAACCCAAAACATACTTAACCGATAACCAATCCATGCAAGCATCCATAAACAACTTAAATTTAATGCATTTTTATTTAGTGTCAAGTATGAATAGACTACATAAATTTGCATTTGAAAATAAAACATTCTATCCCTATTTAACCTTAGGCTAAAGTTTGCAGCCAAAACTGGCATCAATTTATCTGATATATCGATGCATTCAATGTAATACGAAATACGGCAGCACCAAAAAGTTGAGAAGAAATAGCTTCTCGTCAAATAGGAATATGACATCTATCTGTCAAGAAGAGCAATAAAAAAAACTCCATAGAAAGGAACTGCATTCTCCATCTTATAATTTCTTCCATAGGCAAATGGGTGAGTGCGGTGTATGAAATGAATCTGTCCATAGCGAATCTGATATTACATCTACTAATCACACCAATATATCCCATCCATTGATCCAATTCAACTATGACACAAATAACCTAAGATTACCCTCCCCTAATATAACTTTACAAATCTATACAGCCATTCACGCCCAACTTAAGTTTAACATTTATATAATTTACTTAACAGAAAACAGAAATCATATTAAAACTTAAAGAACAAAAAATAAATAAATGGAAATGATTTAAAAAAAAAATCAAATAACATTATTAATATTAATATTAAAATTGGTCAGATAGGATTCTATTGCAATTATTTTAAATACTAGGAAAGTTTAAAATTTAAAGTTCTTAGTGTTTTCAAATTAATATTGTTCATTATATTTTATAAAGTTCTTACGGTTTTAACACGTCCGTAGTTTTATCCGTTGCTTGCTATGAACATGAATTCCCATGCTGTCCTAAAGAGATTTGTTGAGTTAGCCGTTGTTTTTTATTTATCCGGAGGTTTTTTAGTTTAGTTGGTCCTCAATGTAGAAAACGATCGTTCATTTCTCTTTCTTTCTTAGCAGAACTGAAGGGATTGAAGAGTGCGTCTTTTTCAATCCCTTCTCTTTCAACTCCGCACCAATGCATATAGTCACATCGTAAATAATAATCAATAACTAACTAACTAATAATTTTCAAAATTGTCCTTTTATACATAACTTTAGGATCCAATGGACGTTACGTCATCATTGATGATGATCCTTCCATTGAGGTCCGATTTCCCCGATGGATTTCTTTCATTGGCCATTCTGTTCCTATTGTTTTCCTATCTGACCATTGCTTATACATTTTAGATGCCCAAGGCTAGTTTACTAATTAAAATAATCATTTCCATTTTACAAAAGATTAATTAATCTGTTTTCAAACTTAAACATAGATTTTTATCTCTAAATCTTTTTTGAAAATTTAGTTTTAAAATACTTTTTCTTTAATAAAGTTTTATTTTAATAATTATTTATCTGTGCCATTTTATATATGCAAGTTTAAGATGATTTTTTTAATTTTAATTCTTAAAAAAGAAATTTTTAATGGCAAACTTTTTTTTTATATGTTTACTAATAAAAAATAATGTAACGTACGTATGTGCCCGTTACAATATATATATATTATAACGATCGTATTGAAAGTGTCGATCGAATCTAACCGCAAAAACAATATCTGCAACTACCAGGGCGCCATCTAGGCATTTGAGCCTAGAAAAATTTATAAAGTAGGCAGATACGCGCTGCTAAGATTCCACTTTATTTAAATATTCTGACCATTAGCCCAAGTCACTAGCTCAGCGGGGACGCAGAGATAAAAATCTATAAATTTTATATCTTAAATATAAAAGAATAAAAGCCACTGCCAGAAATTAACACATAAAAATATTTATTTACGCACATATAAAATAATATTTAAATTT
The DNA here is from genome assembly GCA_028023455.1 of Epiperipatus broadwayi. Taxonomy (NCBI): domain Eukaryota; kingdom Metazoa; phylum Onychophora; class Udeonychophora; order Euonychophora; family Peripatidae; genus Epiperipatus; species Epiperipatus broadwayi. Next base: position 8,133 of record JAQFVV010001977.1, on the reverse strand, counting down.
TGAGGAATATATTTAATGTTTATATTTTTATATTGATCTTTAATTTTAAATTTAAGTAGATTGCAAATAATGAGTTTACTATTTATTTAGCTAGTCAAGTATGAATAGACTACATACATCTGCATTTGAAAAGAAAATATTCTTCCCTGATCTAACCTTAGGCCACAAATTTCGCAACCAAACTGGCGCCAATCCATCTGATACATTCATGTATTCAATGTAGCATGATATGACAACACAAAATACTATACTGTCAAGAAAGTACATCTGAACAATAAGTAGAAATAGAGAAGACATTGATTCTCCACCAACAGGAATGTGACATCTGTTGGCAAGTAGAACAATAAACAAAAAACTCCATAGGAATGGACTGCAGTCTTCTGCTGACTTACAAACCCATCCATAGGCAACAGAAGGTGTGTGGCATATATCTATAATCCTGCCCGTAGCAGACCTCATACTACATCTACTAATTACACAAATATATCCAATCCATTGAACCAATTCAACTATGAAATGAATAACCTAAGATTACCCTCCCTTAATATAACTTTACAAAACTATATAGCCATTCACGCCCGACTTAAATTTAACATTTAAATACGTTCGCACAAATGCATTTTATAAAATTTGTTTTAAAATGTTGAGTACAGCTCAGCTGCACAGATTCCACGGTCAAAACATTCCAAATTAAACACAACTGATCAAAATACAAAATCATCGATAAACGTCACTTGCATAGGGAATATACAAATCCCATTAGCATTCATCGTAAGATGCTTGCAGTGATATCGTTGACATATATTCTAATCGAATGTGAAAACCACAACATTATCAACCGCTAACGAATCTATGCAACGTCTATACCCAACCTAAATTTCATCATTTAAAATTTAAACAATAAACAATTTATACAATAAGAAAAAAAAAATGGAAATGATTTTTATCAATCGGAAAACATATAAAATTAAACATTATTAATTTGATTTAAAAACTTACAAAAGTCGGATAAGAGTCCGTTTTAACATTTAAGTTGGCTTGTTTATTAATTTATAAAACTTGACGAAAATTCTTAATTGATTTTAATAATTGTTCATTTCACATAGCTTATGGTAGAAGAGTCCAGATTCCTGTTGGCAATTCCCACGGAGACTTTCCTGGAAGACCGGTCTGATATTTTGGAGGTAGCATTAGCTGGTTCTGTTCTGGTATCACAATCTTTTCATTTTATATTTTTTTTACAACAAAAAAAAAAGAAATGAGAGCACGGCAAGTGCATCTTACCATTTTCATCAAATCAAGTTGGAAAAAACTGACTGGATCTCAATATTTTTTCTTTTTATAGTCCTCCTATGGATTCCATGAACAAAAACGTCACTGTTCTGTTTTTTCGTTATGGTCCGGGCCTTTATTTGCTTCCATTGGTCAAGCTAAAATCTCTTTCTTCTTTTATCTAACCTTTCATCTCACTTTTTAATTAAACAGCTTTTAGATAATTAATAAACAATCATTTCCATTTACAGATTACAGGAATTAATTAATACCTGTTTTTATTTTAACTTACGTTATTTTTTTATTAAAATATTTTTATATTTCACTCTTGTATTTTTTTATTAAAAAAAATATGTTCAAATACTTTTTTTTTTTTGTTTATGAAAAAAATATTTTTAAAGTTTAGCATCTGTGCGAATATATATGTTTAACAATATTTTAATTTTAGCGTTTAGTTTTTTACTTTTATTTGCGAACTTTTATTAAGTTTTTATTTTAAATTAATGTAACGACATATTTATATATCGTTACATATCAGTAAACTTCCTCAAAAAACAAAACACATTAAAAAAAAAGAATTTACTTAGTGTTAGTAATTACGTTACACAAATTGATTATATATGATCACAAAAACAAAACTTTTTTTTTTACAAGACAAAACAGTAATTACACACAAATATAATGATTTAAAAAAAATGTTGACTGTTGATTCCCTATTACCAGCTAAATTTCTGCCCCCTCCCTTCCAAGTTTCATTTCTCCTACCTTTAACTATTACTTAGGCAAGTTGAACGATTAAATTTTAAACAAGACTTTTTTTAAAAAAAAATTATGATTTATATTTATTATTATGTTTTATTTATTAGTTTTTATTCCTCGAATTTTTCTCTACAAATGCGCAATTTTTCTTACTGGCAGCACTTTTTGAACAAAACTTCAAACTGCAACTCCACGTAAATACAACAAATATATTTATCCTAATTTCAGAAAAAATATTACAGGCATGATTTATTTTCAAAAGTACTAGTGGTTTATTAAACATCTGGCTATAACTTTACGTTAGTACAAAATGTACTTATTTCAGGAAAAACAACAAATGTTATTTGCATGATTCCATTTTAAAATTCTCAGGGCACTCGTGTTTATTAAAGATCAGAAATTTCATCTTTCAATTCCCCTTCTCAGGGTCAATCTCTGAGGTAAGGCCACACTTGGGATGCCAATTATAACGATCGTAATGAAAGTGACGATCGAATATAACCACAAAAACAATATCTGCAACTACAAGGGCGCCATCTAGGCATTTGAGCCTAGAAAAATTTATAAAGTAGGCAGATACGCACTGTTAAGATTCCACTTTATTTAAATATTCCGACCGTTAGCCCAAGTCACTAGCTCAGCGGAGACGCAGAGATAAAAATCTATAAATTTTATATCTTAAATATAAAAGAATAAAAGCCACTGCCAGAAATTAACACATAAAAATATTTATTTACGCACATATAAAATAATATTTAAATTTTGAGGAATAAATTTAACGTTTATATTTTTATATTGATGTTTAATTCTAAATTTAAGTAGATTCCAAATAATGAGTTTACTACTTATTTAGCTAGTCAAGTATGAATAGACTACATAGATCTGCATTTGAAAAGAAAATATTCTTCCCTGATTTAACCTTAGGCCACAAATTTCGCAACCAAACTGGCACCAATCCATCTGATACATTCATGTATTCAATGTAGCATGATATGACAACACAAAATACTATACTGTCAGGAAAGTACATCTGAACAATAAGTAGAAATAGAGAAGACATTGATTCTCCACCAATAGGAATGTGACATCTGTTGGCAAGTAGAACAATAAACAAAAAACTCCATAGGAATGGACTGCGGTCTTCTGCCAACTTACAAACCCATCCATAGGCAACAGAGGGTGTGTGGCGTATATCTATAATCCTGCCCGTAGCGGACCTCATACTACATCTACTAATTACACAAATATATCCAATCCATTGAACCAATTCAACTATGAAATGAATAACCTAAGATTACCCTCCCTTAATATAATTTACAAAACTATATAGCCATTCACGCCCGACTTAAATTTAACATTTAAATACGTTCGCACAATGCATTTTATAAAATTTGTTTTAAAATGTTGAGTACAGCTCAGCTGCACAGATTCCACGGTCAAAACATTCCAAATTAAACACAACCGATCAAAATACAAAATCATCGATAAACGTCACTTGCATAGGGATTATACAAATCCCATTAGCATTCATCGTAAGATGCTTGCAGTGATATCGTTGACATATATTCTAATCGAATGTGAAAACCACAACATTATCAACCGCTAACGAATCTATGCAATGTCTATACCCAACCTAAATTTCATCATTTAAAATTTAAACAATAAACAATTTATACAATAAGAAAGAAAAAAAATGGAAATGATTTTTATCAATCGGAAAACATATAAAATTAAACATTATTAATTTGATTTAAAAACTTACAAAAGTCAGATAAGAGTCCGTTTTAACATTTAAGTTGGCTTGTTTATTAATTTATAAAAATTGACGAAAATTCTTAATTGATTTTAATAATTGTTCATTTCACATAGCTTATGGTAGAAGAGTCCAGGTTCCTGTTGGCAATTCCCATGGAGACTTTCCTGGAAGACTGGTCTGATATTTTGGAGGTAGCATTAGCTGGTTCTGTTCTGGTATCACAGTCTTTTCATTTTATATTTTTTTTACAACAACAAAAAAAAGAAATGAGAGAGCACGGCAAGTGCGTCTTACCGTTTTCATCAAATCAAGTTGGAAAAAACTGACTGGAACTCAATATTTTTTCTTTTTATAGTCCTCCTATGGATTCCATGAACAAAAACGTCACTGTTCTGTTTTTTCGTTATGGTCCGGGCCTTTATTTGCTTCCATTGGTCAAGCTAAAATCTCTTTCTTCTCTTATCTAACCTTTCATCTCACTTTTTAATTAAACAGCTTTTAGATAATTAATAAACAATCATTTCCATTTACAGATTACAGGAATTAATTAATACCTATTTTTATTTTAACTTACGTTATTTTTTTATTAAAATATTTTTATATTTCACTCTTGTATTTTTTTATTAAAAAAAATACGTTCAAATACTTTTTTTTTTTGTTTATGAAAAAAATATTTTTAAAGTTTAGCATCTGTGCGAATATATACATTTAACAATATTTTAATTTTAGCGTTTAGTTTTTTACTTTTATTTGCAAACTTTTAAGTTTTTATTTTAAATTAATGTAAGGACATATTTATATATCGTTACAATATATATATATTGTAACCATATATTTTAGTATAAAATATAATAATTGATGTAACTGGTATAAAAATTTCTCTGTCTTCTTTTGGTGATTTGATTGGCTTGATTTGCACTTTGAACAGATTACTCTCTTATATTCAAAATAATTTATTAGAGAGAATGGGTAATATTTTGCCTTACTTGTTGTCTATATTATTTTAATAAATTTAAATTGCTTCTTTCCATATACTAATTCATATCAAAATGTTTAACTTTTTTAAAAATTTTGACAACACATTAAATTTGGTAAAATATTATTAAAAATAATAATAATTTTTATTTGTTTAAAATGGTCTTAAAAATTATTTCCATAAAAAAAAAAAAACCATTTGTTCAACTAAATTTAATTATTAAAAATAAATACAGTAATTACGTATGCGTTTCAATGTAAAAAAGAAAGGAGCGCGAATTAAAAAAAAAAGATCGTCTGATAGTGTTGCTTTGGAGGAAAGAAAAGAAAAGAAAATGGTAAAAGGCAAATGGTGTAAATATGATAAGCTTATTTTTAAAATAGTTAACAAGTAAATGGATTACCACAAAGTTTTCTATAAACGTAAAAATAACATAGCGGTATTTAATAATAAGATGAATTGCTAAATTTAAAAGTCTGTTCAAGTCGGCTAACCAGGTGGATCAAATCGCTAATAATAATTTTCCAATATTACATTTGAAATATGTCGGAGCTTTCCAGTTTAAAAGCAGAATTAATTGCAAGATTTTGGTATGTTTTAAAATATTTATTATTCTACAATTTGGAAAAATTAAATAAGTGTTTTAATTACAGAAGTTTTATAAATATGAAAATTTGCTTTTTAAAAAAGAAGAAGTTTAAATTAAAGTAAAATGTTAAAGTTATTAACATAGTTTAATATTTCCGTTTATAATTTTAATAAAAAATATAGTATTGATTGATATTAAACTTTGCAATGCCAGTAATATATTTGCTAGTTAATTTGTTTACCATTTGGATAATAAAAACAGTCTTCAAATAATTAATTAAAGCTATTTTCTAATTTTATCGTCAGTTTGGAATGATTAAATTAATTGCTATAATTAGTATTCCTAGATTTAAGCGTGGATAAATAAATATTAGCATGGATGTGATAAACTTGGAACAGTTTTAATAGAGAAATGTAGAAATTAATAACTTATGAAAAAACATTTTCATTTAAACTCTGCGTGTCATATTTTGGAATTGTTTCATGTTTATGGAGCCACGTAAAATCGTTAATCTAATAGTGCTTATAATAACTAATACAAATGGATCAAATTACATGTATGGAATTCAACTATAATTGTAGCTATTACTTCGTATATTTATTATTCGACACATCGTACATGGATTTCACGGATCATATTTGTAGTTATAAAATGCTATACAATTTAATTTGTGATACACACACCTGCTAGAATTCATGTATTGAACTATAAAATGCTATACATTTAATTTATATCACACACACACCTGTTAGATTTTATGTATTTGATGAATAATGCATTACTTTAATTTTATCGTTATATGAACTTGCATGTGAAGTTCATAAGTTATATTTTATTAAGTTTAAATTAATAGGGGTTGAATAAAATACTTATTCAAGAGAATAGTGCTTTTAAAATCTTGAAAAGTACTAAATGAATTTATGAGATGTATCAATTTTTCATGAGGTATTTTGTGAGTCTTTCCAGATTTCTATTCCTATACTAATATTACTTATATTATATTACATATGTTTTATTTTAAGCAAGATAAGTTAGTACATTAGTTGTCCTGATTAGTGTAACATTTTATTATGCAAGAACCCACATTTTCTAAAATGTTAGTGTTTTCTGAATGGTCAGAATAACTGAGGAGGATGATTTTGCACTTTAATGTGAAGTAAATAGTAATGTTGTTTTATAATGTTAAAATGCATTAATCTGTGCCGGTGGTTAATCCGCAGATTACTTAATTGCCATTTTTTGTATTTTACACTCATTCCTGCGCTGGTGGTTAATCCGCGGAATTGTGTAATTATACTTATTACTTTATGATGGTGTATAAATCCACAAGCGTTTAGTGTTATTTAATTCCTATGTGTAGATGAATGCATCCATAGGAATATGGTTTTACTTCATAGATATAAGTTGGGCAAAGTATTTTAGTTGTTCTGCTAAATCATCTTCTTCCATTTGTAAGTATAATTTATAAGTTAGATCATCAAATTGTAGCAGGACATTCTATTCAAGTTACCTCATAATAATTAACTGTTGGTTGATTATTATTTACCTGAATGTAAGTTTAAATTTTCACTTTATTTAATGATTGCATTATAGCTAAATCCTACAGATATAATATTATTTATTATATTATTATAAGTTTACAGTATAGATTTATTGAATCTGGAAATGACATTACATGTTTCATGAGTTGATCTTGAATTTAGTATAATTTCCTCAATACATTCATTATATCAAATTAAAATATAAGGTATGATTAGGTTTTTAAAAACCGTACCTATGATATGTTATTGAAGGAAGTCGATGGAATTATAATTTATTTATTTTATTTGTTTATTTATGTCTTTAATTATAATATTAGAATTAATTACTTATTATTCATAAATTTGTAAATAAACGTTGATTTATAATTAAACTTACTGTGCCGTTGCTATTTGTCATTCATAAAATCAGAAATCATAAACCTTGGATAGAGCATACATTGAAGTACATACTATCGTCAACATGATATAAGAGTTTAGTGATATTTTGAGAAAACATTTGGATGCTTTTCGTCTTTGGTAGTTTATGATGTGTAAGGTACAATAAAATCCCATTTACCTTTTCCATCATTTTAGCTTTGCGTAGTTGATTCTAGTATACAATATAAATTGATTATTACACCTGTAAACAGATTTACCAGATAATGACATGATTGAATATATTTACTTAACGTTTTTAAATTGTCATTTGTCAGTATAATAAGAGTCTCAGTGATATAGTAAACTATAAAAAAAGAACCCAAGTATTTATGTTTATTTATTGCAAAGCTTTACCTGGACTAGCATTTGTATTAAAAATCATATAGATGGTTTAAAATTTCATAATCTTATGTAGTTCCACAAATTATGCCATCTTGTACATGGTCGGCCATCGGGTCTCATACAATGAAAATCGCAAAATAAGGTTTGAAAGATAATAACATTACATACTTATAATTTGTTTAATGTATTTTATCATACTACTATGATAGGTCTTCACGATACACCCTGGCTGTGATCAAATTAAATCATAAAAAGTTTATGTTATATCATTAGTTTGGTCTGTGTTAAGTTGCTCCAGATTTTGGTTGTGGTCTTTGGTGCATAATATAGATGGCATGATATGCTTTTGGTTACAGCTCTTAATAGCTGATAATGTGCAGCGGGAATTGATCGGTGATCGAAGTTACAATTCTTAGCGCACTTATGTTTTGGTGATATTATGTAGTTGGGACAACAATCGAGCGGTTACAATATATATATA